>ML319140.1:0-134226 GCA_005239505.1 Nicotiana paniculata
TGGTTGCAAATACATTTTTAATAATGAAATTGCGGCAGTATTGTTAGAAGCGTTATCAAAAGACATACACAATATTTTTTTGTTAAGATTATATAATTCAACAACTTCGGAAATAATACTACTTATAAACACAGCAGTATGACTTTGACCTTCATCATATTTAAAAGCGATAATACATTTTTGTATACAAAATAAATCATATATCCAATGATATGTAATTGTCAAATAATCATTTCCATTAACAACATGGCCAATATCAGAAGTTAGACAAACTCTACAAGGAAGGTGCTCAAAAAAATAACGTATGTATGTTTGATATTGGCCATGCAATCTAAAGATATCAGCTCTACAAGTACTTCAAGGGATACCTTTAAATAAAGGATTATAAATCCTTTGAATATACATAATAAGATATGATGAAGAAGCAAAAGAAAAAGGTAGACAACCCAAAGCAATCATTTTTGCTAACTCCTTACGATCCTTCATTTTATCATATTTTTAAGTCCTCCAGTAGTAGGGTTAAGAGTTGTTTGATTTCCATCACCATCAGAGCCTCATTCTATGGGGTGATCAACTCTCATATGTCTACTAAGAGTCCCAGTCCACCGTAAATTTCCTCCAATCAGATGTTTAAAATCAAGTTTATAAAGTTTGCATCTAACTCTGTCAGTACCTTCAATTATCTCAAAAAATTCCAAACCTTACTTCTTTTTCTATGATTAATAGTCGGAGCCACATGTGGTCTACTATTAGTACCACGACCACCACCCCTTGTAGCAACTCCAACACTACCAGCTCCAGCACTATTAGGTGTAACTAGTATCTCATCTTCCATTTCTAATTCATTATCTTCTATTCCAAAATCTCTTGTAATTGTTCATAATCTATATTATCATTAGGCGATGTTTCGGAAACATGTGTAAATGGGGTATTACTATTACTACAAGTACCAGATGATGAAGAACTACCTCTTTTTTTTATTTCCCCTACTAGAAACTTTTCTACACGGTCTTTTAGAAACATTAAACATATTGTAAAAATTTAAGTATAAGCAAAAACTAAATATGCAAATAAAATAGTAAAAAAGAGAAAGAGTTGGAGGGAGTGCCCCAAATTCTGCAATAAATTGAGCACTTGATGATTACGCAATTCCAATGTTACCACGAAGAAATGTCAATTATTTCAATTTTGAAGTTCAATTGTTCAAACTTCAAAATCCGAATGATAAAATAACTTTTACGATAAATTAAATTCCAAAAAAAAGAGCCAAATAAATTTAGAAGATGAATTGAAGATTGGATAATGAGAAAAATTCATATTGAGAAATGAGAGATNAAAAGTCCCCAAAAAGGGCTATTCTGCAAATGTGACCGTTGGGCAACAGATCCCTGCAAAGGTGACTGTTGCCCCTATTTTAAGTGGGCCCCACACGTATAAAAAAATTTAAACTTTATAGCTGTTGTACCGGGCCGGTTAACCCGGTAAAGTGTATTGTTCACTTTGACCGGGTTTGACCGGTACGGTTAACCGGTAAAAAAAATAAATGGAACAACCCCACTACCCGACCCCCAACATACCGGGCCGGTCCGGTTCCAGTTTTAACCGGTCTGGGCCGGGCCGGTTCTGGGTCAACCCGGCCCGTTAGACACCTTTAGTTTTCAATTGGGTGAGAACTTTGATATCTATATGGTTTCACAACCAACTGATTACTCCTTGAAGTTCCTTCAATGCCTTGTTGTGTTGGAACAGGATCAGGTCCAGGTTCCAATGAGGTTTGGAAGTTAATTTGTTCAGTTCCCCCTGTCATGTTGCCAAGGAGGGATGAAACTGTTCCATCACCTGTTCCTTCCTCCAGTGGTTCTCCAGTTTGGATTGAGTTTCTGACCAGTCCAATTTCTTCATCCTCCTGTTCCTGTCTCTCAGAAAGAATGTTAGTTTCATCAAAAACTACATGCACACTTTCTTCAACACACATAGTTCTTTTTTATAGACTTTATAGGCCTCACTATGTGAAAAATATCCAAAGAAAACTCCCTCATCACTTCTGGGATCAAACTTACCTAGGGAGTCTTTACCATTGTTGTGCACAAAGCACTTGCAACCAAAAGCCCTAAGGTGGGACATATTTGGCTTTCTCCCTTTAAGTAACTCATAGGGAGTCTTCTCTATAAGTGGTCTAGTCATGCACTTGTTTATGATATAGCATGCAGTATTAATAACTTCTGCGCAGAAGCTATGTGGTAGTTTACTAAAAAGAAGCATAGTCCTAGTCATATGCCATACTCATCACAAAATTTAGCAAATTTATCATTTTCAACTTCAATGCCATGATCAGAACTAATTGATGCAAGTTGATTTCCTAATTGTTTATGATTTTTCTAACAAAGGAAGTAAACATGTCGAATGCCTCATCTTTGGATGTTAGAAACAATGTTCAGGTAAATCTAGAATAATCATCAACAAGCACCATCACATATCTTTTACCACATCTGCTTAAGGTTCTCATAGGGCCATAAAGATCCATATGGACCAGTTCCATCGATCTGGTGGTACTTACCACTTTCTTGCTTTTGAAAGAGGATCTTACCTTTTTCCCCCTTGCATGTCCAAGTCTCTTATGCCAGAGGAGAGGATTACTGTCCAACACACTTAAACATGTTAATTCATTTTCTGAAAGTGTTGACAGATCTATGATATATATATATTGTTCACACTTTTTCCCTGCAAAACAATCTTGTCAGTGATAAGATTTATTACAAAACATTTTGTAGAGGTGAATGCTACCAAGTTACCTCTGTCACACAGTTGTGACACACTGATTAGGCTATATTTCAAGCTATCTATTAGGTAGACATTCTCAATGGAACGAGTGTCATCCTTACCTACCTTAACAACCCTAATGATTTCACCTTTCTTTCCATTTCCAAAGGATACATTTCCTCCTTTGAGGTCCTCAAGTGAAAGGAACTGGTCCTTGTTACCAGTCATGTGTTTTGAGCAGCCACTATCCATGTACCATATTAGGCTACCTTCTTTCACTTGAACCTACAAAAGAAAATCAGGAGTTAGTCTTAGGAACCCAAACTAGTTTTGGTCCCTTTCTATAAGCAAAAGGATGAATTAAGCTCCTTTTAGCCCAATTTGGTAACCAATTCTTCCCTTGAACAAAACTTTTATTCTTTCGACTGGCCTACTCTTTTGCATTGCATTTACTTTTGTAGTGACCAGTCTTACCACAGTGGGTACATATTTAGTTCTCAAGAAGGGTGAGGTACTTGATTTTAGGATCCTATTTAGGCAGATGATTCCCAAAACCAAGTCCTCTCTTATTGTTGTTATGATGTTCCTGTAGCCATGTCAAAGCATCGGAGGATATGTTCCATTTACAAGTTTTGTCTAGTTCATGCTTGACCTCACCAAGTTCCTCTCTCAACATTCTTATTTGTTCATCCTTCCTATACAACTAATCTTTTAGTTTACCTACATTTTCTTCTAAGGTGAGTTGAGAGTTGTCAGCTATCTTCTTACTGGTTCCTAGTTTCAGTTTTAGATTTTCAGATTTTAACTCTAGGACATTTGTCTCAAGTGGATGAACCTGGTTCTTCAGAGCAGTGTTTTCACTTACAGTCTCACTTACTCTGAGTTTCAAGTTTTTACACTTTGCTTTTAAAATTACACACTCCTTAGACAATTGTTCCTTTTCCTTATTAGTTACTTCAGATTCATTAATAAAGTCTAGCAGTAATTCAGAGAGTTTTTCTTTGGACTGGAATTTAATCTTGTCTTTGAGATGAAATATACTTACCTCAGATTCCTCATCTGATTCACCAATTTCCATAAGTGCTTGTTCATTTTCATCTTCATCTTCATCATCTGACTCCTCATCTGAACTTTCTCCCCAAGTAGCGACCATAGCCTTTGTTGATATTTTTTTTTCTTGGGATAAACCTGTTCCTTCTTCTGATTCCCTTGTTCAGACCTTTCCTTTTTCCATTCAACTTCCCACTGAGGGCAGTTCTTGATGTGATGATCAGTCTTCCCACATTTGTAGTAGCCCTCATTAGTTGATTTTTTTGGTACCATTGCCTAATTATAGTTTCCACCTCTTGCGGAGCCCTTTCCTCTCATAAGATATTTCTTGAAATCCTTGGTGATCATAGCCATTTCATCTTCTTCCAGATCTGCTCCTTCAGTGATTCTCAATGCCAAACTCCTTTTCTTCTTTGAAACATCCATCTTCATTGTCTGCCTTCTAAGTTCATAGGCAGTAAGATTTCCAATTAGTTCATCCAGTTTGAGAGTTGCAATGTTCTTGGATTCTTGAATTGCAGTGATCTTCCTCTCCTAAGATACTGGAAGAACCCTTGTCAAAATCTTCTCAACCCTGTCTTCCTCAAGAAGAGCCCTTTCAAGAGATTTCAGTTCATTAGTCAATGTAATGAACCTCGTGTACATCTCTTGAATGGTCTCACCTTCCTTCATAGAGAAATTCTCATATTGAGAATATAGTAGAGTACCTCTTGATCTCTTTACTTGAGCAGTTCCTTCATGAGTCACTTGCAAAGTGTCTCAAATTTCTTTGGCAGTAGTACAATTTTGAATTCTGTTGTACTCATCTGGACCAAGTCCGCACATTAGCCATTTATTGGCCTTAGCATTCTTTTCTCACTTTCTCAAATCCTCAGCAGTGCGTCAACTCTTGTCTTTGGCACATCTACTCCTTCAACATTCTTCTTCATGATGGCCATAGGATCATCAATAATTATGTCTCATAGCTCATAGTCGTCACCAATTATATGATCTCTCATCATGTTCTTCCACCAGGAGTAGAACTGCCCATTGAAGAATGGGCGCCTAGCGGTTGATTGTCCTTCTCAGTTCCCAGGTGGTGCACTCATCTTGATCTTTTCCGAAGGTGTTAGCCTCTTCAAGTATAACCCGCTCTGATACCAATTGATGTTCTAAAACGTCAATACCACACAAGAGGGGGAGGTGATTTGTGTGGTATCCGATTTTCGCGTGCACTAGTTATAGAAGGACCATGTTATTCTATGTGTTCCAACCTATACTGTTTTTAGAATAATAAATACAGAAAATAAAGAACACAAGGATTTTACGTGAAAAACACCTGGCTCAAAAGGTGAAAAACCACGACCTACTTTCCAGTAGGATTTTCCCAAACACTCCACTAAAATCACTGAGTCAAAAACAGCATTTACAAAAACTCTTTGTAAACCTAGGATTAACTCTAATCCCTTTGTGGAAACTAGTCTCTAGCTATTTGCGACAAACTTCAAGTTAGCTATAACTTGAAACACACAGTACCTATTACAGACGCTTTTAGATAAAGCTGAAAGGTACATGTTGAAATCACCTCCTACAAATAATTAAACTAGACTAAAAGACAACAGTTGGAACTGGTTCTTCTAGCTGGTCCAAGTAGCTTCAGAGTCGCACACTTAAATCTCACACGAACTGCTTGCAAAATTTGCCTTACTAATTTTGCTCTCAATTCTTGCTTAACTTCTGCTTTTGTGCGTGTCTGTACAATAAGAACAATTTGCAATATATAGGATTAGTAGACAAGAGGTTTACTAGAGTTCTAATGCTACTCTTCCATGGTGGAAGAGTTCTAGTTAATCTCAACTCCTCGAATTCTTCCTTATCTTTGATTCTGTTCTTACTGAATAAGGAGTCCTTCTCCTTATTATCTTGCAATCTTTTCGATCAGGAGATATCTCTTTAATTCGCATATTTTATTTATCTCCCGCATGTGCACCTCACGTGCCTTTAACTCTGCATGTGTCTATGTTTCCAGTGATGGACCTGGTTCAACTTTAAGTTCTTTTGTCAATCTTCAAAATCATTCAATTTCTTGGGCCAACATTGTTCTACTCATTATTATTAATAGGGGTGTCATATGAGCGGTTTGGACTGATCTGGGCAGATTAGAATGGGCTATGTCAATAAATGCTAGTTACTTGAACTGAGATGGTTGGGTCAAGACTAGCTAAAATTTGGGTAATAACCCAATTCGTGCAACCCTTATCAATCTTTAATTAACATGTATTATTTACGTATGATCCTAACATGTGGGGTCTGGGGAGGGTAGTCTGTACGTAGACCTTACCCCTACCTAAAGACTAGTTGTCTAAGAGAGAGGAAAAATATAAATAGCGTATTTCATGTATCAATGATAGTATATACCATAAATACTTATTTTGCTATAAAATATAAAAGATAGCTGTAAAAAAATAATATTTTAAAATAATTTTGATTTATAATAAATAGGATATATATTTTACAATATATCTTTTGCGTAGTCTATTTATCTTTCACCACACGCGTGGTACTTTCCAGCTGCTACCTTAATTCTAATTTTGTATTATTTAGCTCATTTGGTTGAGTTAAAAAAAAAAAAAAAAAAAAAAGAGAGAGAAGTGGAATATGCAAATTAGCCGCCTCCTGTACTGATGAGGAACCTTTAGATTCTTGTGTAAGGTACTGTTGAAAGGGAAATGTACTATACGCGTAGGTTATAATCATAGTAAAATTAAAATATCCAGAGAAAGGGAATGAAACATTGGCGGAAATGAAAGACAATGACTAAAGCGGGTAAATCTAGTAGTCTTCCTCAAAGCCAAACGTAAGTCTGTTATGAGTGGCTTTCAGGTCTCCAGCGCATAGCAGCTCACCATTTACACTTTGTAGACAAATCCCATTTGCACGTGACTTCTTTTAGGTTTCTCTAATTTTATTATCTTCTCGCTTTTCCTATTGTTGTGTTCATATAAACTTTTAGAAAGAACTAATACGCTGTTAATAAGGGGATAAATAATCAAACAAATGAGTAATTTTACTGATAATGTAGACCGATTTTATGCATCCGTATATAAGTTAATTTAGTTCCATATATAAAAAAGAAAATAGGAAGTCAAGAAAGTGATTGGCATGACCCTAGCAACTATACCAGTATGCCACTACTGTCATGCAGGCAATGTTATATATAAGGGACACAATTGTCATCTAAACTAAACAAAATATATTATGTTCTTTCTTTGTTTTCTTCTTCTTCAATTAGAAAATGTCATTGGGATGACTCACTGCTCACCTTATCCTTTTTTTTAATTATAAATTCAAAATATGGTATTGGTTTCCAAGGGCTATGGATCGGATTAAAAATTACTCTCCAGGTTTGCTGATAATGATAGATTAACGTTTTATAAAATGACGTTGAGATCTCTTTTTAACCTACCTTAACTTCAAACTTGTTAAAGAAAATTGTATCTTCGGCAGATTAAAAGCTTATCTGCTGAAAATATTAGATGCAACAGCAGTTCTCATGTCATGACGGACTTTCTTGTCACGACGTGGTATCATTTGGGAAGAATTTTCTAAATTGAGAAAGCAATTTTGATTTCACAAAAGGAGTATAAGTTTTATCTACTATGTGCAAATAGTTATACATTAATCATTTAGGAATGAGTAGATTAATGTTTACACAAAATTAGGATTCATATCTGATAAAAATGATGTGTAAGCTGTGACAAACCTTCAATTCACGTTGGGAACAGTTTTGCACTGTCGCTTTTTGTTTAACCAATGGTAACCGTCCATAAAAAGTTATACCTGAAGCAACCTAATAAATAAGGTAGATTATTTGTTATATACAACCTTTTAAAATATATTGTAGTATATATATTTTTTTACATTATCATATCTATAAGTTGAATCCTTACTTTATCTTTTCCTTTTATGCCGGGGCGATCCGATAAATTTTGTGGCCTAAAGTCAAAAAACTTTAGGGCCTTTAATTTTTAAAATAAAATTATTTACTTATTTGAAGTCTATTTTTCTAGTGTTTCTCAGATACAAAGTTATTAAAAAAAAAAATTACAATCAGTAACCCCTAATAAATCTTTATTAATTGACAACATAGCTAATCAATTTAATCTTTCTTGATACATTGTTGATCTTAAGTAAGATTTTATCAATTTTAATTTTGAAAACTTCTTTCTGCTGAAGCGACGGTAACATGAGTTATTAGCATTATTCCATAAAATACATAGACATTGGAAAAAGAACCAAATATTTTTATTTGACCGAGTGTATCAAATAAACTGATATCTTCTAATTATACTGTTTTTCTTAATACTTTTGATTCCGAAATTAAATGTAAACTATCAATATCGAATTGATTATTATGCTTTAAGGAACATTCAAGATTAAAATATTTTTCCAAATTTTCATCATCTAGTGATCGTAATTTTTACCGCTAAATAGAAAACTAAAAATATATTCATATGATTCGAATTGTTCAAATCTATTTTGAAGTGAAAAAAATAGACTTGTCTACTATCTATAAAGTAATCAACTCCAAAGGACCCTTCGAAAGATTTTGAGATTTTATTATCAATATTCTCATGAAATTGTTACTTCTTATATATCACACGTTTCTTACGAAATTCTGGTTCGATATTCATTTCAAGTGCAATTTTCTTAGCAGAAATCATAGCAGTTGCAAATCCTTCTTTTCTACACTTGTTAATGAAATAAATAAAACTTTTTTAACTTCACAAAACCTAGCCTATTAAGGATAACAAAAAATAAAGCCCCCGCAAAATAGAGCTTAAAACAACTATTTTACTTGATTTATGGAAGGGTCTTACATTTATTCGGGAGGTTTGGTGAGCATATATAGTCAGTCACTCATCGCATCAACATGTTGGGTTGCTCTACTATACTCGGAGGTTAAATCTGTCAATTCAAAATCTCACTAAATAATTCAGGTATTTTATATATCTTCTTCCATGGACTAAAAATCCAGTTACTTTAAGAGTTTATTTGTCAAGGAAGGAAATAAAATGAAAGTAGTACTAGTACTACTATTTAATGGAATATAAAATTAGTTGAGTGAAACAAAGAGATGTAGAAGAAGAACAGCGACCTCTTCTCTATTTTCTCCCCTTATATGTCTCATCTCTATCTCTTTCTCTTGAGGGTGTGTTGCTTTCTATGAAAAAGAGAGAGAGACAAACATAGATATGTGATTTTCATATAAATCAACTACACATATAAAACCATAATACATGTCACAGTTGAGGAAAGAACTCCATCTTCTTTAATTTATATTTTTAATACTTATTTATATTCTCCTGCTATATACTTCAATTCTCTTTCCAGAAGGCGATTGCAGAGACATACAGCACTCACTGCAAAGCAAAGGAGGAGCAACAAAGAGAAAGAAGAAAAGGAGAGAGAGAGAGAGAGAAAGAGAAAGATATCAGTATAGATAAACGACAGCCTCAGAAACAACAGAGACAGAGAAAGAGAGAGAGAGAGAGAGAGACATAATACAACTTTGGCTTTCAAATCCCACGAAGAGAAAACGATATCTGAGAAACCTTTGCACCCCTTTTCCGACCTGCAAGTTCTTAAGAGGTTCGTGCCTCTACATGAATAAAGCTGAAGCCTTTTATTTATTTATTTTTTTAAATTTTTATTGAAGAATAAGAAATAAAGAAAGAAAAAGTCTTTTTCTCTCCCCTCAATCCTTACTCTTTGCCACACTTATTATCTCTTTTCTATCTCCTGATAATAATTCATGTATTCCATGATCTCTTTTAATGACTATAAACCGGTTTTAACTATCTTTATACCCGATCCGAGCAGAAAAGAGATGATGAAGAGGAAGACAACGCTGCCATGGGAATAACAAGTACACCACCTCGTCCTTCTATTGTTACATCTCATAATTCAAAAGCTCACATTAATCCAATAATTCTTCATCAACTCTCGGAAAATCCCAATTCTATGTCCCAAGATTATCATCATCAAAGTCTTTTCAGTTTCCCGAATGGGTTCGAGAGATCACAAGCGGAACAACAGCAGCATCAGCAGCAGCAACAGCAACAGCAACAACACATGGTTCAACAGATCCGTCGAGATAAATTACGAGTGCAAGGATTTGAACCCCAACCGTTTGAAGAAGAAACGAGTGGGCTTCCAGTTTATGATCAGACCGCTGGAATGTTATCTGAAATGTTTAGTTTCCCACCCGGCACGTCAACGGAGTTGTTGGAGGCCCAATTCAACCCGAATTTTAGACACCCGAACCCAAATCAACGGTCTCAGCCACAGCAGATTCCTCCTCCCGCCTCCATGGGAAACGAGTGGTTCGGGAACCGACAAGGAATGGTAGTACCATTGGGATATGCAAAAAATCATAACAATCAGATATCAAGTGCTGGTATTAATGCGGCGGAGTCCATGCAACTTTTTCTTATGAATCCACAGCCAAGGTCACCTTCACCTTCTCCTTCTCATCCTCCTCCTCCTCCTCCTTCAACTAATTCTTCTACTCTTCACATGTTGTTGCCAAATCCATCATCTACTTCAACACTTGAAGGGTTTCCCAATCCAGCTGAAGGATCTTTTGGTCAATTCACATGGGGTAATAATGGAGGTGCAAGTGCCAGTCTCAATACCCCTAATGAAATCGGGGCTGGAGTAAATCATGTTGTTGACAGCCAAGGCCTTTCTTTATCTTTATCGTCTTCGTTACAGCACAAGGCAGAGGAATTAAGGATGGGTGAGGAAAGTGGAATGTTATTTTTCAGTCAAGGAGGAGGAGGGTCTACTACTTCTGGACAATTTCGATACAAGAATTTGAATATTGGTAACAGTGGAGTAGTAGGTCAAAACCTTCATCAACAAGTCCAAGTTGGGTACGGCTCTTCTTTAGGAGTGGTCAATGTGTTGAGAAATTCCAAGTATGCTAAAGCAGCCCAAGAACTACTTGAAGAATTTTGCAGTGTTGGGAGGGGTAAATTCAAGAAGAATAACAAAGCAGCAGCCGCTAACCCTAATTCAAATAACCCTAGTGGTGGCACTAATGGCGGCGGCGGTAACAATAATACTTCATCGTCCTCATCAAAGGATCTGCCTCCTTTGTCAGCTGCTGATAGGATTGAACATCAGAGAAGGAAGGTCAAACTTTTATCTATGCTTGATGAGGCACGTATCCTCTCTCTCTCTCTCTCTCTTAGGGAGTCAATAGCCAATCATTGTTGTTTATTTAGTCTGTTAATTAAAGAAAAATATCTACAGAAAGTTACGGCATTTTAAGTGGAATATTTTACAAATATAAAATTAGGCCGGCTAGGGGAATAGGTTTTCGTCATTTCCGGTAGATTGAGTTTGTTGAGTTTTAATTAGATTGTCATTAAGAAATCTTTATTTAGTTAATTAAGGAGTGATTCGACGGGTGGGGCACTAAGCTACGTTTTAGATTTGCGACGAGTAGAACAATTAAGTAATCAGAAACTTTCCTTATAAGTGGGAAAACATAGGTTTGTATCAGGGAAATATGTTCCATTATTGTCGCAATGTTAATTTGGTCGTAAGCTACCATCGGACTAAAGCCTTAAACAAGGAATAAGCAAGTGCGACGACACTAGAATGCACTTAAAAGTCCATAGTGGTTGGTTTGAGCTGACCTTAATTTTGATTTTCTTCAATTGCTTATGCAATACTAATACACTGATATTTACGTGTTGGCTGTACTGATAGAAACCCAAGACCAAGCAGGAATAACAGTAATAGGATATTTTTAGTTCACATCAAATGTTCATTTCCCAGCTTTCTACCTTTTTTTCTTTTCTCCTATTATTTTTCCTTTTTTTTAATGCTCTTATCTAATGCTCCACATTGAACATAATTTGAGACGCTTAAGTCATCACTCGAACTTGGAATATCATCCTTCTTACGAATTGAATTGTTGTTCTTGAATTTCTCTTTATTTCTTGAAGTAAATTACATTATATTTTTTGGCGCTTAATTGTATCCACCTTTCAAACAAATTAGAGTAGTCTTCTTTTTGTAGCATAATAATTTTATATTTGCAAGCAGGTAGATAGGAGGTACAATCATTACTGCGAACAAATGCAAATGGTGGTAAACTCGTTTGATCTAGTGATGGGTTTCGGTGCAGCAATTCCTTACACAGCACTTGCACAGAAGGCAATGTCAAGACACTTCAGATGTTTGAAGGATGCAATAACAGCACAACTGAAGCACAGTTGTGAACTGCTGGGAGATAAAGATGCCGGCACTTCAGGATTGACTAAAGGAGAAACTCCAAGGCTTAAGATGCTTGAACAAAGTCTGAGGCAGCAAAGAGCTTTTCACCAAATGGGAATGATGGAACAAGAAGCTTGGAGACCTCAAAGAGGCTTACCTGAACGCTCTGTCAACATTTTAAGAGCTTGGCTTTTTGAGCATTTCCTCCACCCGTACGTCCATCTCTCTACTCTATCCTACATTACGAGTTGGATTCAATCTCTATACATTGACTAAAAGTGTAGAAATTTTTAATATTATCTTAAGTATATTTTAACTTATTATTTCAAGTACTTTTCAAGTTACTAATCTTAATTTTAGTTGAACTAATAGTGTACAAATTCTTGAGACGGACGACTATTGTTTTTAAAAATAGTGTAGAGTTTTTCTTATAACATCAGGATAATCTTAAACTTCGTAACTTAGGAAATAAGTAATGTGCAACAATAAGTTAGTCAAAATACAGTTTTAAAGTTTTTTGAATCCGCTGCATTGTGTTCCTATACATGCTTTAATTCTGTTGACCATAATAAAGTCTAACCTTTTTTTTCAATCCCCATGTCTTAACTCCTAACACCTATGGGAATCTGAATCTTCTTACATTTACTGTATAAACAAAAGTCGAAACCCCATTATTATGGAATTATGAAGAGACAAAATGAAGCTTCACACCCATCAATCAACTTTTATTAGTCTAAGACACATTTCCAACATCACTTTTTAGCTTTTCTTTTTTCTTTTTCTTTCCCTTGCAGTGTCTGAGTTTAAAGGAACCCGAATTCAGTGTCCTTTGATGTATAAAGTAAATTTAGCTCTTTCTCTTGGATCCAATGCGCTAGTGCTGTCTCCTGCTGACATAGGCATGATTTTGAACATGGAAAAGAAAAAGAACCTATTCAATAAGCTGACACGCATATAGAGCTCCTACACAAAAGAAATAAGATTGAATCTATCTATTTAACTAATGAATGAATGTTATGAAAAAGATGATTTTTTTTCTGCCTTTACTGCTGTTACTAGTGGCAGAGAGGTACTGCTGCTGCTGTTGCTGGTTTTCTTGGATTGTCACGCCCATGCAGAGAAAAAGAAAGCAAGAAAGTGTCAATTCACATCTACGGATAAAGAAAGTTTAGTCATCTCTTTATACGGTTTTGGTAATGACTCTGATGTTTTTATTTTTTTGTTGGGGTCACTTTTCTCAGGTATCCAAGCGATGCTGATAAGCATCTGTTGGCAAGACAGACTGGTCTCTCAAGGAACCAGGTTCGCTCATCGTCTGTTCTTTCTCTTTCGAGTTTTCTTATTCACGTTATTATTATTATTATGCATATGCTGGATCTAGAATTTAATTTCTAAATATCCTGTACCTTACAGCAGCTATTTTTTGTTTTTTCCTGGTAAAGTTAAGTAACTAAATTTTAATCCCTATAGAATGAAGGAAATACAATACATGACGTGAGTGATTGTCTTAATAATTTATTTTGTTTTGATAAAACAAGTTATAAATGTATACTAGTAAATTATTTAATTGAAGTAAACATAAAATTATTATTGATAATAAACAGATAGTAGTATTAAACATAATGAAGGTTGTTTGTGTCGTACATTCCCACCGGCTTGAATATTAAAAGTTACCGCTGTACTCGGTAAAAAAATGTTTACTAATAGCTTGGGTTGCAAGGATTTTTCTTTTTAAAAAACTTTCTATTTAACTTTGGGATTTTGCAAAGGGGAGGGAACTGTGGAATTAAACCAACTAATTGTTCGAAAACACCCAACGATAACACTAGACTTGTAGTGACTGCATGGATTTGGGTTTTGGTTCTCCACCTTTTTTTTTCTTTACCTAATTCGGGCATGGCAAGAGCTTTTTATTTTTCCATTGGATTCTTTCTACAAAGACATAAATTCTAGATTTATAGATGAAAATCTAGGAAATAGTAAGTGCAGAGACAAAGTATATGAATGTCCAACCACACGTCTATTAATTAAATACGATACGTAGAGATGTTTCTCTTCCTTTAATTTCCCGATAGAAAATTTATTTCAAGAAACTAAATAGGGTCATGCATGCTGACCCTCTCCACTGAAAGATGAATGGACAGTAGCATCTACTCCTTACTCCTTTCACATCATTTCATTCTTCCCCGAAATTTTTATTTATTCAACTCTATGGTGCGTATATGGTATATTATAGTATTATCTGCATACTAGAACTGATGAGTAAAGACTAAAGATGGGATGATATCGTAAACTTCTTTTACACCGTTATTATACTAAAGTTAAATTCTTTATTGAAAATGTTTGAGCTTATATATATTGATTCTATAAGAGAATTTCACATTACATGTGTAAATTCACATCTTGTAGCAAATTATCTGCATTATATTATAGAATTGAACTAATATCATGAATCATGTGATGTTACCTGTAATTATCTATTAAGTGACTAATAATGTAAAAGTTTTTTACGTGGTCAGTATATTGAAATTTTACTCTTATCTAATATAACATCTCATATCTTTCAAACCCTTGAGGTTGTTCAATTCTTTCTGTTCACAATTCTCCGTTAAATGGAATATCTCCCAAAATGTAACAAATGAGTGAAAGAAGTGTAATAAAATATGTCATAATGGAAGTTAATGATGGGGTTATTTTTGTACATGAATGTGCTTTTTTCAGGTATCAAACTGGTTCATAAATGCCAGGGTGCGGTTGTGGAAACCCATGGTAGAAGAGATGTATCAACAAGAAGCCAAAGAAGAAGAGGAGGAAGATGATGAAAGAGAGAATAGCCAAAACCAAAACAGTGGCAATAATGCACAAACACCAACGCCTAATATGAGTAACTCTTCTTCTACTAATATGACCACAACTACGACAGCACTAGGAGCAGCTGCAGCAGCAGAGACAGGAACAGCTGCCACTGCCACAACAGTAACAGCAGCATCCACATTAGGCAAAAGATCCGAAATCAATGCACCTGAAAACGACCCTTCACTCGTTGCAATCAATTCCCATATTTCCTTCTCGGAAAACCAAGCAACTTTCCCGACCAATATTCATGACTCCGACGCCGCCGCTTGCCGTCGTGGCGGCATCTTCTCCGGCGATGATTATGGGACCACCACCAATGCTGACGTGGGATCCACCATGATAAGATTTGGGACCACTGCTGGTGATGTGTCACTCACCTTAGGGTTACGCCATGCAGGAAATTTACCAGAGAATACTCATTTCTTTGGTTAAAATTTTAGAGGGTGATGCTAATTATCCTTCCTTAATTTATACCATAGTAATTAAACCGAATTTGCTTCATGCCTCATAATTTATGCCCTTGCTTTTTGTCATAATTAAGCTGAAGCGCTATGAGAGATTTACTGTAATTGTATAGTAGTAGTAGTAGTAGTACATTATTTTTCCCACCAGCTTTTTGCATATTTGTACTTAAGAGTGTTCTGTACACACATTATCCTTTCATGATGTATGAAAGCTGATTTTGGACAATAAAAGGAGACCCAATGAGACAGTATTTTTCATATGCTTTTCGGTTATTTAATTATCGGGTAATTGGAATGTTCATAGAAGCATACAAAACTCACAGTGTACAACTTTATCTTTTTCTTTTTGTCTTAAAAGGTTTCACGCTCTCGTTTCGGTCAACCTTTCCTTCGTTGTGTAGTCTTGGAGTTGGCAAAATGGTTAAAGAAAAAATAGTTATCACTCGTATTATCCATCAAAAAATAAGGTAAAAATTGCGCGGGCCCCCTATTTGGTCGCCCTCATTTAACCTATACCCGCTTTTTTAAAAACTTTTAACTTGTACCCTCTTTTTAAATAACTTCAGCTCCCTTTCCCTCGTTGAGCTGAAGTTCGCCAGTTATAAAGACAAAACTTCAGCATATGGGGCTGAAGTTCCCCAGTTACAAAGACAAAACTTCAGCTCCTAGAGCTGAAGTTTCCCAATTACAAACTTCAGCTTTAGAGCTGAAGTTCCCAAGTTATAAAGACAATTACAAAGAGAAAACTTCAGCTCTAGAAAACTTCAGCTCCTAGAGCTGAAGTTTTATCTTTATAAACTGGGGAACTTCAGTCCAGTATGCTGAAGTTTTTGTCTTTATAACTATTCCCTAGTTACAAAAACAAAACTTCATCTCTAGAGCTGAAGTTCCCCAGTGTAACTGGGGGAACTTCAGCCCCGTATGCTGAAGTTCCCCAGTTACAAGACAACAACTTCAGCTCTAGATCTGAAGTTCGCAAGCTACTTCAGGCCCGTCTACTAGAATGCTGAAGTTTTGCGTGATTGTCTTTGCTACTTCAGCTCCGCATGCTGAAGTTATTTGCAAAAGCGGGTACGGATGCAAATTTTTTACAAAGCGAGTATAAGTTAAAACGTGACACAAAAAGTGGGTACGAATGCAAAAGCCCCAAAAATGAGTTGGATAATACCATTTAAAAACGGATCGAATATGGATAAAAACCATATTATCCACTTAGAAAATGGTTAATCAAATGGATAAATGGTTAACCAAATGGATAATCAATAGATCACTTATGTGTTTAAATTTTACATTTGTAAAGCCTCAAATTGCGGTTTCTCAAGTTTGGAATACTAGGAATTCTCCCATAAGTAATGATATTCAAGATTCCATGAATAATATAGATATCCATATTATCCGTTGGATAACCTGGTTTTTATCTGTCTCAAGTACAGGCCGTGTCGGATAATTTATCAGAATTTTTGAATTACCCATTTTGACCCGCTCATATTCGACCTGACCCGCTATTTTGCCACTCCTAGTGTAGTATTTAAAAAGTGCATATCAAACAAAAAGCAATTCCTACTTCCTTCATATAAAATAATTTAATCAGGATTTGAATCAATTTGTGTCATTAATTCGCTTACAAAATTCTTCAACAATTCATTAAGCTTAGCACTTACTGGTAAGCATTTTGTAAACTGGAAATTCATTTATTCTTTGCGCTAATCTATATATGTTTATTTACAATTTAAGTTTTAATTATACATTCACGATATAAAAAATTTTACCTGTTCAATGTAATATGATTGACTCCTATTAATCATTCATCATCTTTTTTATATTATAAACATTATAAGTTTCTGATTAAACTTTAAACACATTAACTAATCGAAAATTTTCGCCCAAGAAGGGTTTTTTATTTTCTTTTGGTGGTTGGGGTGAAGGGACCAGGGAGGGAATATGTCAATCAAAGTATCCCCCTTTACCCGCCTAGCCCCCACAAATATTCGGACCTACAAAAGGGTAAAAATGGACAAGTGAGGAAACTTTATATAATACAATAATCATAAGGCAGAAAAATTCTCAAGCAAAAGATTCCTAAATTTTTTACACAGTAGGGTGATTGAAAGCTACAGTTCATCTGATTAGACGCAATTGCAATTTCTCATATTTTAGAGTAATTATCACTAGGCATTTTCCTCGGAGCAAAACCAGTCCAACTGCCACAGTATTATAGCAATTCATATATAGATTATGTTTTACTTTTTACAATAATGTTTGGTAAGGAAAATGAAGGGAAACAACTACAACTGCAACACTCGCTATCTGCTTTAATTTCTCAGACTTCTTTTTGGCTATATGGTTCCTGTTGAGTTAGTTATGTTGCCTGTTTTGTCCAACTTACCTTCTCGACCTTTAATTTTCTTCAGATTCAAATAAATTAGATACAAAGCTACAATCACCCTTCACCTAATTAAATCGTATTTTCATTTTCTTATATTCACCATTAGTATTATTTATTTATCTACTAATTAATTTTATTTTGCAGAACAATTCTGCTTTTACAATAAGGTGATATGTCAGAGTCATTTGTTGAAATAGTAACACTCAAAATGCTTGGGAAATTTCTCTTTTCCCCTTTAAAGAAGAAAGGATTTTTTGCCACCTTTGTTTGTTTATGGTAAGAACTAGTGTCCCCATCTACTGAGTAGCATATGAAGAAATGTCATTTTCAAGTAATAAAATGCAATGGCATCTATACTTTCCTATATTTATTGTACGGGCTTGGTAGCAGGAAGACATATGATGATTTCTCAACTAGCTACATCACAGCTAGCTCAGGCATCAGATCTGAATTCTTTGTTACTCCAGTCTCCAGATAATTAATTGGCTTCACAAAACTCTGTGAAATCTTTTACGATTATATATAAATATTACTTCACTAAGTTTCATGCATTCACGTACTTGAATTTTTCTCCTGTAAATGTAGTAACTAACTTTTTATCCCTATATAGCTAGGTGCATTGATTATATTGACCACCAAAATGTAAAACACCCTTATGAAATTCAATACGCGCTCTTTAGTTTACATGGCTATATATGTTTGATTTGATACTTAGTTTAAGAAATACTTTGGCATGTATTAAAAGTATATTTAGAGGCAATCATTTTAAACATATCATGTTATTTCTATAACAATAACATTTTATTATTGTTTAAGTACTAATGATAAAGAAGTGTCTTTATGAAGTGGAAGTGGGAGTATTAGTACTACTTTTTTTCATTTTCCTCCTGCAACTGACACAGGTAATCGATTTTTGGAGTAATTAGGATATGTCATGAAAGAGTGACCCCTCAGAATTGTTTGTTTGTCTTTCTCACTGTTAATTTACTATTCCCACTGCCAATTAATATATCAATATGAATTGTTGAAGACAGTGACCAAAAGTCCATAACCCTAGTTCGTACAAATTGTAATAGGATATTAAAATCTTGTCTTCAAATAAGTTAATTAAATGAAGACTACTCTTGGAAGTTAGGCTAAAGTGGGCCCCTATTATGATTGAATGCAAGAGACAAAAAAATTGGACTGTTTCATGGGCCCCCACTATGAGGGAAAGGCTGAAGGAGCTTTGGATCATGTGACACAACTTGGTGTTTGGGCTTTTTAGGTTGAACCCAATCTTAGGCAATCATAAAGAAACCCACTTTTTGATTTTAGTTTTTAATTGAAAATTTTACCTCCTATAACAAATAAACTAAAATTATTTTAAAATATTATTTTCTATAACTACTTTTTATGTTTTATATCAAAATAAGTATTTGTGGTGGTTATATACTACCATTAAGACATGAAATATACTATTTATGTTTTTCCTCTCTCTTAGACAACTGGATATGCCTATTTTTAAGGTGATTGTCGTTACTGTATTCGCGAATACATGGCGCGAATACATGTGAATACAGTTGGACGACCCTGATTTTAGGCGCTTTTTCCTGTTGTATTCATGAATACATGACGTGAATAAATGTGAATACATGCGTTTACAGCAAGACTGTCCTGATTTTTAGGCGCTTTTTGATACATTACCGTAATAAGTGAATAATAGTTATACAAAGTAATTACGTATATGATAGCTATAGAAAGTTAATAACCACTAAACAACTATAATTTTTGAAATTTCCTCTTTTTAATTTCTGCGATTTCACCTCTAAAGACAAGCCACTGAAGTAGTTAGGTAAGGTGGTCTGTGTAACTTTTGATAGTTTTACATTTCTATTAGTTTTAACCATTCTTTTCCAGCAATTCGGGTTTTACCTTCTTTATTTTGTTATTGCCTAGAGTCTTGGCCTGTTTGGGAAATGTATACATGAAAGAATGTGAGCAACAAATTCAAAAGATAATGATCGAAGTTAGCTTAAAATCTTTGTAAATTTCTCTGCGGAGTCCTTGTACAAGCTAAAAGACAACTACCTAATGATTAGCTAGCCTAACCCCACTTCCCCCCACCCCAACTCCCAAATTAAAAGAAAAAAGAAGGTACCAACTTTTTGTATGGCTTTTTGGTAATATATTTTCTTGCCTATATTTTTATTAGTGTGGTGCTTATACTTTTCTAAGTCGAAAATTTATTGGAAACAGACTTTTTATCCTCACAAGGTAGGGGCAAGGTTAGCGTATACACTATCCTCCCGTACGTTAGTTGTTTTGTGAGACCTATCGCTTTTATAGGAGAAAAAAAGCTGTCACTGTCCTGGAATTCCTAGTGATTACTATTAGAAAATGGTGCATAGAACGATCATTTTCACCATGCAAGTATTTTTCTAGTAAAAAACTCCAAACTTAGAGAGATATTCTGGTAAAAACCCAATATTGATCATGACAAGAAATACAGCTAGCTACTTTGTAGTCTAGGTTAAGGACCACTATATATATGGTTCAGAAGTAAACATTATTAAAGCAATGAATATTGAATGGAAATGCGATGAATGAGAACTTTCACAGGGTTCCATGATTTCAATCTCCACAAATGATAAGTGTAGTTAGAGCTAGCAATTGGACCACCTTCAGTCGTACTATTAGTAGTGCAACACTTCACCAGTTTTAAAAAGACTAAAGAGGACCCCTCCTTAAAATGCATATAAACCAATGAAAATCAAA
This sequence comes from Nicotiana paniculata, assembly GCA_005239505.1. Lineage (NCBI taxonomy): Eukaryota > Viridiplantae > Streptophyta > Magnoliopsida > Solanales > Solanaceae > Nicotiana > Nicotiana paniculata. The sequence continues at coordinate 20,545 of ML319140.1, forward strand.
CAAATACGTAAAACATATATCCGCCATTAAATTTTCTCTAGTAATGTCTCTCATGACCTGGAAAATTAATGTCGTCAAATTATAGAAATTTGTATACCGTACCATACGTTTTATCCACACTAATTTAACGAATTGTATTGCTACCCAATTCGCTCGTTATAGAGCATATATTTGAGAAAGGGATATTCAATTACCTGTCCTACCTTCTATATATGATAGCAAATCTCAATATTTAAGTATAACTTATAATATGATTCCCAAAACTAATTAATCTCACAACTAAAATAAATAATTTCCTTATTTTATCCCAAAATTTATCCTTTATCTCACATATCAAACCAACCCAAAAAGAGTGAGTAACATAGGGCAGGTATTGAATATCTGGATTATGGAAGTCATAAAAGTAAAACCATGGAGCAAATGTTAGGGATATAGTAGATATGCCCTAGATCCAATCTCATATTTGATGATTTGAACATATTTTTCTGAACGTTATTTGATATAAAAATGTATGGCATCTGATATTCTTTTATCATAGTTATTATTAATTGCTTGATTAACTTGATAATGTCCTTGATTAAATTTTGAGGCTTGACATTGTGATGGAGATCATGATAATGAGAGTGAATTTTCTTATAGTTTAATCTGAATTTGTTCTTTATCATAGGATTATTAATTTGGACATTAATAATTCGGTTAGATCAATATTTGTGTGATCGTCTTTATTGGATAAAGATTAGTTGATCTCATTAACTAAATCACATAAGTAGATGATGCATATAGAGATATGATCGTTGAACCGACTCATTGGATAATTCCGAATGGTTAGAATTACCATAAACTGTCAATAGGATATTCTCTTGAAGAATGTGATGTAAGGGTTTTCTTTGACCTGAGATCGTCATAGTACTTGACAAGTTATTTATTATGCTTTGATACCAGACACCTATGGCCCTAAGGTGATAGTTGAAAGGATATTGGGTATAATTAAATACTTGTAGAATTAATGACTGATCAAGATGGAATCTGTCAACTCTTGGTAATGAGTTTAAGCTCCATGTTGTCATGAATTATAAACGATCAAACTAAGACCTTGGCCAGTGCAATTGAATGAAAGAAGGAAAGAGTTTCTTAGGTCATTAAATGGTCAATTATATTTGACATGAACACATAGTTGGTCGCCTATTAGGATTTGACAGTTGAACCATATCCTAGGGTGATCCAGAGCTATAAGGACAGAAGGAATTACTACATTATTCTTTTACTGGTTCTTGAGAGTAAATTGTATACTTCATGTTATCCGGTCATTAAGGAGTGTTGCTAGATGCCACCCTTGATTAGTATATTGATATGATCAATTCACTACCGATTTAGTATTGAACCTATGGGGTCGCACATTAACGAGTGTTCTGATCGTTGCTAAAGGATTAATTACTTATTTGATTAAATCAAAGAATTTAATTAGTCAAATAAATAAATTATTAGTCCAAATGAAATATTATTAATTATATTCTTTGCTAGCACATAGGATATAATTAATATTGTGAACAAATTTAAGTTTTCTATTTGGAATAGAAAATTAAACTATTTCTCTTGGTTGATATATATATATATATATATATATATATATATATATATATATATATATATATATATATATATATATATATATATATATATATATATTAAAAGCACGAAAATTCCTATCGAAATGTTTCTGTGTTGGATAAAATTGTAAATAGATATGAAGTGTTTGTTTTCTTATTAAAAAAAATTAAAATTTTCGTAAGATTTAAAAAGGAAGAGGAAGAAGAGAATGAGTAGGTTTCAAACTCATTAAGATCGGTTCATATTTCAGCAATGTTACTTTGGGAGTTTTTTCCCTTTTAAGTGCGTAGGTTAAAAAAGGAATAAAGAATCACAATTAATACTTTTATTTTTTCAATTAACCAATATTTAGGTTTTTGAGATATACTATGACTTTTCAACTGTGAGTTTCTGTTACTCCTATTTCATTTTAATGCAATTAGATATTCCAATCTCCCATGTAAGGAAGGCACTGAAACAAACTTCTAACAGAGTTCTAATTTCAGAAAAGATTCATATTCATATTTAGATGAACTACGCATTCCGTCTTGCTTTAATTGTATGAGTTATCAATATTTCCTCAAGCACGAATATCAGTCTTTCCTGAGGCTAATGATTTTGATACTTCTCTTGATGTGCCAAAAAATCAGAAAATAATGTCAATTCTCTATTATCACTATCATTGTATGTGGTTGTATTTAAGTAATGTTAATTTTGAATGATCTGAGTATGTTTGTATTTTCGGTCTTGAATTTTCTTCTTTATGTATCTATTGTTCTATTGTTTCGCTTCCTCTAAATTATCTATGTTATGAGTTTTCATTCACAAGTTCTTTTCGAATAAATTTGAGTTGGAACTTTTATTGCATTGTATTACCAGTATGTATGATGAATATGGATTAATCTAACTCTTATTTCATTTATTTTATTCTTTTTTGTTGATTAAGGAGCACAGTTGATTAAATTTGAGTTGGAAATGTTTATTCTTTTACTTTTCAAGGGTAACGACATGACCACGCACCTTGATTAATATGTCAATATATTTTTGTCAATTATCAGACAATTCTTATAGTATGAGAGTATTTGAATTATAAATTGGTGAAATGAAATTTAGGAAGCTCCAACTATTTTTTTTAAATTCCAATTTTATTTTAAATGAGGATCAATTTGTTCTGGCAAGGTATTTAATATTTAGTTCATAATTTTACTATGTCATTATTTTTTTGATAAAAATTAGAATATATATATATATATATATATATATATATATATATATATATATATATATATATATATATATATATATATATATATAAATTTAATAAAGTATCCAATTTGGAATCCCACAAGAGACGTTGGCTACGTGAAACTTATTCTTTAGGGGATTCCAACTTTCTGCTAGTAAAGTATTATAATGACTTATAAGGAAAAATCCAATAATAGGATTTCACTTTACTATCCAATAATAGGAAAGTCCGTGTAGAAGGCTGCGGCCATTTAGAATAGGTTTTCGATTTTTCCGTATAAAATTCCATGAGGTTTATTTTTGGAACAAACTTTTACCCTAAGTAAATTATTACCTCAACCAACTGGGAAAAAGGTTTATAGGTGATGCTATAAAAAGGGTGATGGAACAAAATTTGCATAATTAATTCTTAAGAAGAAAAACACTTTATGAAAGTAAGAGTGTGTAATACAAAGTTGTAGGCATGCAAAATTTATTAGATTTAAAATCCAATAAAATAAGTTGGACTATATTATAAATTCCAAGTATACTAGTCAAATAAATATTATGGGCTAATATAATTGAATTAATTATATAAGTCCAATATATATGGATTAATAAATAAGTCTTAATCCATTGGGCTAAACCATTTAATTGGGCTAAAGTGATGAGCTCACTTCATTAAGCCCAAGATGTCATCTTCCTAGAGGCCCAAATTGATGCCCACGTGTCAAATGGCGTAGCACACCAAGTCAAACGGAAGAGCCAATAGGATCATGTCACGCGTCAAAATGACAAGGCATATTAAGTCACACTAAAAGGCCAATGAAATCGTGCCACATGTGCAAGTGACATGTTCTGGCCAATCAACTGCGGTCATCTCACACTTCAATTTGATTGGTCGGAAAGAGTTTGTTCTTATCATAACTCTTCTCTATAACTATAAATAGAGGTCGTCATAACCCACAAAATTGACCAGAAGTTATAACAAGAAGCAAGAGGGAGCTCGTGGATCAAACGCTGCGGATTTCTCTAAAAGCTACAAGCATTCAAGTGTTCTAAGAATTAAAAGATCAAGACGAAGATTCAAGAACAAGCTGCAAGCTCTTGGATTAAAAATACGTCAAGATCAAGATCAGGCCTCAAGCACTTGGATTAAAATAAAATAAAATTCAAAGATTAAGCTCAAAGCTCTTTTTATTTACCGTTGAAAAGTAGAATCAGAGGATTTATAGAAATTGTAACACTCAAATATTTGAAATAAAATACTACGATTGTTGCGATATTTTTCGGTCCTGATTTTATTTTCTCGACGCAATTTATTGTCTACAAATTCTGGCACACCCAGTGGGACAATCTCTACCTCTCATCTCAACTTTTCAATCACCAAAGTTCAAGAACAACGAAATGGCTTCCAAGAAGATCAACTCCAGTTCAACTTCCGTCAAGTCTGCTAATTCCAGGTTTTATGCTGATGTGGAAAACATACTCGAAGTTACCTTTGGAAGCTTTGGACCAGTTACGAGGAGCAAAGCAAGCTCGTTACGACAACAAGCACCCCAAGTGTCGTCGCATCTACCCCTGTTTTCGGATCTTCATCCTCAAAGGATCAAGATCTTCCACAAATGCACTCGAATGAGGAAGCGATGTTCCTGAAAAGATCAAGAAAACTCTTGCTCTGCTTGACCTCTCTGGATATAAGCACTCTGCTGTGAAGGAAGATGATGATGCTTCAAGTTATGGATCCTCCCCACTTACACCACATAGTGTGAGCCAATCAAGGATCAATCGGTGTGAAAATCCATGCTACTCTCCATCGTCCATGACAATCATGCAAGCCATGGTGACAAACACTTCATCTGTGGAGGAGCAGTTGGCAAACTTGACGGAAGAAATCGTTGGCTTGACCAAGCGCATGCAAATTCAAGATGCTAGAATCGACAAGCTAACAGATAGGGTGGGAATCTTGATGGAATAAGAATCCACCCATGCACCTGGAAAACTCCCAGAAGCTCAAGAGATTGATCCTCCCCCATGACAAGTTTCATCCACTAAGGAAAGTCCAGTCTCTTCGGAAGGGATGATTCCAATCGATCAACTGAAGGAGTTCATCGAAGGAACTATTAAAAGCAAGTACGAAGTTGCTACCAAGTCTTCCCTTACATATGCAAAGTCGTACACTGCAAGGATCGATATGTTGAAAATGCCTGCTGGCTATCAACCTCCAAAGTTTCAACAGTTTGATGGTAAAGGCAATCCAAAGCAACATGTGGCCCACTTTGTTGAGACATGCAACAACGTAGGGACTTATGGATATTACCTCATCAAATAGTTTATCCGCACGCTAAAAGGAAATGCTTTTGATTGGTATACAGACCTCGAGGCAGGATCTATTGATAGCTAGGATCGACTAGAACAACAGTTCCTTAATCGCTTTTATAGCACAAGGCGCACTGTGAGAACGGTGGAACTTACAAATACTCATCAACGGAAGAGTGAACCGGTTATCGACTTTATCAATCATTGGAGGAATGCAAGCCTCAACTTTAAAGACAGGCTTAGTGAAGCTTCTGGCATAGAGATGTACATCCAAGGTATGCATTGGGTATTGCGCTACATCTTGCAAGGTATCAAGCCTAGCACAATTGAAGAACTTGCAACTCGTGCCCATGACATGGAATTGAGCATGGCCTTCACTGGAAATGAAAGGCTACCCATCTATGAACCTCGCAAAGGGAACGGCAAGCAAGAAGTCAGAAAATTGAGCAAGTTTTTACCAAGATCTGAAAACAAAGAAGCTATGAATGTCAACACATTATCTATGAAGTTCACGACGAAGGTGAGCAAAAATCAGAGTATGAAATCCACTTCGTTTCAAGATAAGCCAAGTGGAAAGTTAACTCTAAAAGAAATGCAACAGAAAGAGTACCCATTTCTGGATTCTGATGTGCTAGCTATTTTTGAAGAACTCCTCGATTTAAATCTCATTGAGCTTCCGGAGATGAAGCAACCAAATGAAGCTGGGAAAATTGATAACCCAAATTATTGCAAATATCATCGACTTGTGAGCCACCCTCTAAGAAGTGCTTTGTCTTCAAGGACAAAGTTATGGACTTGGATCGTGAAAAGAATATCGTGCTTGAAGATGAGAAAGCAAGTGCAAACCAAGTCTCTATCAAATTTGGCTCATTTAGTCCAGATGAATTATGTAGTTTTAAAGAAAGTAAAGATGAGGAATTACTGGAGAACTACAAAGTTGAAGACGGTCAACCTGATGAAAATAATGGTGAAAAGGCCTAGGAGATGGAATCCAGTTAAGCATGAAAAGAAAGCAAAAATAGAGGTGCATCACCCTCAAAAGCCACGACATCCGGTGACCTTGGAGGAGTTTTTAACAAGTTGGTTTCGCATGAAGATTTCCCATGGGAGTATTGATGCCTCTTGTTGCCATACTGACGAAGGGAAAGAAAAGAGTGATGACCTACCATTGGCACCATCTTCGGAAAATCTTATCGATTCCACTCCTCAAGAAGTTAATGCTTGTGAGAAAAAAGTTACGTTCACAAATAACGATCTTCTGCTAAATGACACTCCTCATAACCGCCCATTGTACCTGGTTGGCTATATGCGTGATGAAAGGGTAAATCGAATTTTCGTTGATGGAGGATCCTCAGTGAACATTTTGCCAATTCGCACTGTGAAAGAACTTGGTTACCATGAACGAACTCTCAGAAAGTCGTGTGATGATCTAAGGATTCAACCAAGGGGGGAAAAGAAACATAGGCGCGATCAGGCTGGGAATCACTATTGAAGATATGCAATCAAGCGCATTGCTGCATGTGATCGATGTGAAGACTTCATACAATGTTTTACTTGGAAGGACTTGGATACATAAGAATAAATTAGTTACATATACCTACCATCAATGTTTAAAATACTACGAGGATGAAGTCGAGAAGAAGATTTTTGTTGATGATGAGCCATTCACCGAGGCAGAGTCACACTTCGCCGATGCAAAGTTCTACTTGAATAACCACATTGTGAAGGAGCTAAAAGTTAATGATGGCATGAAAAGCAATAATGACGAGCCCACAACTAAAAGAGCTGAGGTGACTACTGGTAAATCCAAAGTTGTTACTGAGGAAGTACAATCCAACGTGAATAGATATCATAGAGCGGATATTGCGTCTTATGGCAAGAAAGTAAGCCATGTGCTCCAAAATGTCCCTAAAAGGAAGAAAGATGAAGGTGAATCATCTAATCTCTAAACGAACACGCTAAAGGAGTTAACTCTTTCGGTAAAATGAATTGAGGCAGTAAAGTTGTCCTTAAAGCCGCTTGCAGAGTTTGTAGCCCAAAATTGTTTGCAGAATATGGCACTCCCTACAAAGCAAACAGATGAAGGTTTTGATCCTAACGGTTACAAGCCATTTGCGAAAGCTGATACAATCTCGATGAGCCCTCAAAGTTAGGGAAGCTCCCATCAGAAGCTGTAATGAGGCAACCATGTGAAGGTTTGGGATACAAGCAACTGTCACCAGTGCGCATCTCAATAAGGAGGGCGAGTAGCAATTATATCACTGTAGAAGACGAATCTTCCGCTTCTAACAGGCCTTCCATCTTTGACAGACTTGGAAAATCAACTGTGAGAACTTCTGTATTTGAGAGATTGGGTCCATTAAAGAAGGGGAATAAGTTCAAGAACACCCGCTTCGCCCAAAATTCAAAAGATTTATAAAGATTTCCAAAGTTTGGTTCCTTCTAAAATGAGGCGACAAATAAAAGTCATAGTTTCTTGTGATGAAGTACTGAAAGTGAAGCCATATACTGTGGTCTATACAAAAGAACGTGATGACGACGAAGAAAGTGTGGGTTATTCGTATCGTGTAACTGTACAAGGCGAGAACGGTGTTCCATCTTCAATGGAGGATAATGCAAAATTGGAGGATGTTTACCATGTTATCACATATCCTTCAATGATGGGGACCATCGAGAAGACAAAGATGCAAAAGATTCTCCACCGAAACTTGAAGAAGGGGTGAAGGCAACGATTGACGCCTTAAAAGAAGTTAACCTTGGCACTGGTGAAGAACCAAGATCCACCTGCCTAAGTGCTTTATTAGAAGTTGATGAAGAAAGAACTTATATTGAGTTACTCAAGGAGTACAGGGATGTCTTTGCTTGGAGCTACAAAGAGATGCCTGTCTTGGACCCTAAAGTGGCAGTCCATCACATTGCGGTCGAGAATGGCGCTCGTCCTGTTAAGCAAGCTCAAAGGCGTTTTAGGCCGGACTTGGTTCCACTGATTGAAACCAAAGTTAACAAACTCATTGAAGCTGGACATTCGGGAAGTTAAATACCCAATGTGGGTCTCAAGTATTGTCCCTGTAAATAAGAAGAATGGCCAGATTCGAGTGTGCGTCGACTTCAGGGATCTCAACAATGCGTGTCCCAAAGATGAATTCCCGCTTCCTATTCCAGAGTTGATGATCGATGCTACTAGTGGGTATGAGGCAATGTCGTTTATGGATGGTCGTCAGGCTATAACCAAATTTGCTTGGCACCAAAAAATGAAGAGCTTACTGCATTCCGCACCTCCAAGGGTATTTATTGCTACAGGGTAATGCCTTTTGGCTTGAAGAACACTGGTGCTACTTACCAAAGGGCTATGCAGAATATTTTTGACGATCTTCTCCACAAGAATGTCGAATGCTATGTTGAAGACTTGGTGGTAAAATCAAGAGAGAAGGGATACCACTTGAAAGACTTGAGGATGGTGTTTGAGTTGCTCCGGAGATACCAACTTAGGATGAGTCCATTGAAATTCGCCTTTGGAGTTACCTCCGGAAAGTTCTTGGGTTTCATTGTCCGGCATCGAGGGATCGAAATTGATCAATCCAAAGTAGATGCAATTGTGAAAATGTCAGAGCCTCGGGATATTCATGAATTAAAAATTCTGCAAGGAAAGCTAGCATACCTTAGGAGATTCATCTCAAACCTAGCTGGGAGGTGCCAACCATCCAGTCGCCTCATGAAGAAGGGCGTTCCTTCAAATGGGACCAAGCTTGTAGCAATGCCTTTGAGAGCATTAAATCCTACCTGATGAAGCCTCCAGTTTTAGCAGCCCCTATACTTGGAAAGTCGCTGATACTATACATTTCAGCACAAGAAAGATCTGTTAGAGCACTATTGGCCCAAGAAAATAGTGAGGGGAAAGAGAACTCCATTTACTACTTGAGCAGGATGATGACACCAAACGAGCTGAATTATTCACCAATTGAAAAGTTGTGTTTGGCGCTAGTCTTTTTTATTCAAAAGTTGAAGCACTACTTTCAAGATCATGTTGTCCGTCTTGTTTCTAAAGCAAATCCCATCGAGTTCGTGATGTCAAAACCTGTTCTTAGTGATCGGCTGGCGAGATGGTACCTCCAATTTCAACAATTCGAGATTTTGTACATCCCTCAAAAGGCTATAAAAGGACAAGCATTGGCAGACTTCTTGGCAGTCATCCGATACCTGATGACTGGGATCTAACTGACGAACTACCTGATGAGGATGCAATGGTCGTTAAAGTTCAACCTCCATGGAAGATGTACTTTGATGGTGTTGCGCATCGTGGTGGAGCTGGTGCTGGTGTAGTAATTTTCACTTCCCAAGATGAAGTCTTACCCTACTCCTTCACCTTGACACAACTCTGTTCCAACAATGTTGCTGAGTATCAAGCATTAATACTTGGGCTTGAAATGGCCGTTGATATGAAGCAATTGCAATTGCAAGTCTTTGGTGACTCCCAGTTAGTAGTCAATAAGATTTTAGGTAGTTACGAGGTCAAGAAGGGAACTACGCCCATATCATGATTACGCTAAAAAATTAATGGGAAGGCTCGGTAGCGTAACTATTCAACATATGCCAAGGAAAGAAAATAAGAAGGCTGATGCTTTAGCTGCCCTAGCTTCATCGTTAAACCTGCATGATCAAGCGCAAGTTACTGTCTGCCAAAAATGGGTAGTATCGCCGCCAAATGAGGCTGAAGGTAAAGAAGTTGAACTCAAGCATCTTGTCATTTTTTCTGAAGTTGAGAGAGAAGAATGGCGACAACCCATTATCGACTAGTTATGCTATGGGATACTTCCATAAAATCCGAGGAGAAGGACTAAATTCGCCGTCGTGCACCTCGCTTCCTTTATTACAAAGATACCCTATACAGAAGGTCGTTCGAGGGAGTACTATTGCGATGATTAGGGTAAGAAGAAGCACTCCAAGCTTTGCAAGAGGCACATTCTGGGGTATGTGGGTCACACCAGTCTGGACCAAAGCTCCACTTCCATATAAAAAGGATGGGATATTATTGGCCAATGATGGTAAAAGATTGCTTGGACTACGCTCGAAGATGCAAGGCTTGTCAATTCCATGCGAATTTTATTCACCAACCTCCTAAAGTGTAGCACCCGACTGTTGCATCCTGGCTGATTGATGCTTGGGGATTGGATGTTGTTGGACTACTGCCAAAGTCCTCTGGTGGGCACCTATACATCTTGGCTGCAACTGACTACTACTCAAAATAGGTTGAAGTTGTTGCTCTTAAAGAGGTAAAGAAGGAAAATGTTGCAAGTTTCATCCGAGTAAACGTAATCTATCGCTTTGGCATTCGTCATTACATAATAAAGGATAACGGAAAGCCATTCGATAATAGGTTGATGAACAAGGTTTGTGATCTCTTTGGGTTCAAGCAACGTAACTCTTCGATGTACAACACTGCCGCTAATGGTCTAGGTGAAGCATTCAACAAAACTCTATGCAACTTTCAAAATAAAGTCTTCTCCAAATCCAAACGAGATTGGAATGACCGTATGGAGGAAGCTCTGTGGGCATATAGGAAAACTCATCGCACGCCAACACAAGCGGCCCCTTATGCACTCGTTTATGGAGTCAAAATCGTCTTGCCACTTGAGCGTCAAATACCTTCATTACGACTGACTATTCAAGAAGGGATCACTGATGAAGAAAATGCCCAACTTCGATTAGCAGAGTTGGAGGCGCTTGATGAGAAGAGTTTGGAAGCTCAACAGAGTCTTGAATGCTATCAAGCTCGATTGTCTCGCGCCTTTAATAAGAGAGTTCGCCCGAGATCCTTTCAAGTAGGAGATCAAGTCCTTTCCATAAGAAGACCCATTATTACTTCTCATAAACCTGTAGGGAAGTTCACTTCAAAATGGGATGGGCCGTATGTCGTGCAAGAATATTATTCAAGTGGGGCTTGCAAGCTGGTTGATGCAGATGGAATGAGAATCGGCCCTATCAATGGCAAGTTTTTGAAGAAGTATTATCCATGATGTGCCACGCTCCTGACGCATGAACCTAAACTGCATGTTCCTACACTCCTGGCCCGCAGGAGTCTAAACTGTGTATGGCCCACACAAAAAAAAGGATCCGCTAGGTTGAAAACCTCGAAAGATGCGGCCTAGACAAAAGTTAGGACAAAAAAAAAATCACAAAAAAATTAATAATAAAAAATAAATAAAATAAAAAAGCCCTCTAGGTTGAAAACCTTGAAAGAGGCGGCCTAGGCAAAAGTTAGGACATAAAAAAATACCCATTCGAAACTACGGTATGACTTGATCCTCTTCACCGAGGAACGTAGGCAGCTTAGAGTTTCATTCTGAGTTCAGTCGCATGAGTTCAAAAGATACATAGTGACCCAATATTTGTTCGAATGAAGTACGATGGAATGTAATCCATTCAACCACCACTTGAAAATCGAGCTGAGATACCATTTTCTGTTAAACTTTTGGTCCCATTTGATTTAAAAGGGGGCAAACTGCTATGGTAAAATAGTGTCTTCAATGAAACGATGAGTCTTTTAGGAGGCTACAAATTATTTGCATTGAATTCTGGGGATTCACTATATCTTCATGTTCGCATAACCGTCAAGTTTATTTGCCTTCATATCTGCTCACTGCCCTAAAAAAGGGGAAGAGTGAAATCGTGATCTTGAAAGAGAGCATGGATAAGTAAAAAAATTTACCCCGGACTTAAAAAAAGAGGGGGATGTCTGTGTCGGACCTTTTTAAAGATTTTTGTTGCGAACTTTTAAAGGTGTTCGTCTCGAACTTTTAAAGGAATTCGAATTTTTAAAGGTTTTCGTTGCGAACTTTTAAAGATGTTTGTCTTGAACTTTTAAAGGCATTCGGATTTTTAAGGTTTTCATTCCGAACTTTTAAAAGGCGTATGTCTCGAAGTTTTTAAAGGGTCCTCACTTCTGACTTTTTAAGATTTCTCCACGAGCTTTTAAAGGTCTTCATCGCGTGCTTTTAAAGATCTTCACCGCGAACTTTTAAAGGTCTTCACCGCGAACTTTCAAAGGTCTTTGTGAACTTTTAAAAATCCTGACCACGAGCTTTTAAGGATCTTCGCACGTGCTTTTAAATCTTCACCGCGAACTTTTAAAGGTTTTCACCGCGAACTTTTAAAGGTCTTCATCACGAGCTTTTAAAGGTCTTCACTGTGAACTTTTAAAAATCCTAACCACGAGCTTTTAAGGATCTTTGCGCGAACTTTTAAGGGTCTTCGCTACAAACTTTTAAAGGTCTTCATCGCGTGCTTTTAAGGGTCTTCGCCACAAACTTTTAAAGTTCTTCATTGCGTGCTTTTAAAGGTCTTTACCGCGAACTTTTAAAGGTCTTCAAGCTTAACGATCAGCCACATCGAGAGTAATCTCTCCAATATTCGAGCCATATTGAGAGTAATCTCCGTTAGTCGGGCTACCTTGAGAGCAATATCTCCGATATTCGAACAGGGATGAGTATTCATCCCTTCACACCTAAAATTGCCTTCTTCATGCATGGAGGAATCTACTCTTACTTGTTTGACCTACAGCGAAAAAAGAAGAAAAAAAGAGAGGAAAAAATAAGATATAAACGCAGGAAAAATAAATTACCTATCAAATGCAGACTCAATAAGCTTGAGGACGATGCGTCTTAACGTGTACAATCGAAGAAAAGAGTACTATATATAGCTAGCAATGGCGACTGACCAATATATTTGTATCGGTGTACGATCTATGTAACCGTCCCCGAAAAGAATTTGGTTGCGCCAATAATTCATTTGCCACAAGGATTCACTTTTGCATGGTTGTCTCTTTAACAAGTAGCGTGACAACAAATTCTAATAAACAGGAAAGCACTTTGATAGTAATACAAATTGTACTTAAAGTTACCACGTGGAGGCACTGGAGATGCAACATGTAAATTTGGTGGACATTACAATTGAAAGGATTTTTCCCCAAGTTATGAAAAGGTGGAATTTCCAATTAACAATTCAGGTAACAAGATATACCAAATCAACGTGGCTAACTTTCATGTCAATCGAAGGAATGGACTGACATTGAAGTTTCAGAATCAAATTGTTTTGAGCAGCTGGCAAAATTTATGCAATACAAATGAACCATGGAAATATCTTTTTCGAGCTAATTTGATCCGATGGTAACCCACCAATACTTCAAGCCTCTGTCCGAAATTTTATTAAGTTTACACCTCAAACAAGTCTTGAAGTAGGGGCATTTGTAGGCATGCAAATTTATTGGATTTAAAATCCAATAAAATAAGTTAGACTATATTTTAAATTCCAAGTATATTAGTCAAATAAATATTATGGGCTAATATAATTGAATTAATTATATAATTCCAATATATATGGATTAAATAAATAAGTCTTAATCCATTGGACTAGCCCATTTAATTGGGCTAAAGTGATGAGTCCACTTCATTAAGCCCAAGATGTCATCTTCCTAGAGGCCTAAATTGATGCCCACGTGTCAAATGATGTGGCACGCCAAGTCAAACGGAAGAGCCAATAGGATCATGCCACGCGTCAAAATGACAAGGCATGTTAAGTCACACTAAAAGGCTAATGAAATCGCGCCACGTGTGCAAGTGACATGTTCTGGCCAATTAAATGCGGCCATGTCACACTTCAATTTGATTGATCGAAAAGAGTTTGTTCTTATCATAACTCTTCTATCCCACAACCATAAATAGGGGTATTCATAACCCAGAAAAGCGACCAGAAGTTATAACAAGAAGCAAGAGGGAGCTCGTGGATCAAACGCTGCGGATTTCTCTCAAAGCTACAAGCATTCAAGTGATCTAAGGATTAAAAGATCAAGACGAAGATTCAAGAACAAGCTGCAAACCCTTGGGTTAAAAATACGTCAAGATCAAGATCAGGCCTCAGGCACTTGGATTAAAATAAAATAAAATTCAAAGATTAATCTTAAAAGCTCTTTTTATTTACCGTTGAAAAGTAGAATCAGAGGATTCATAGAGATTGTAACACTCAAATATTTGAAATAAAATACTACGATTGTTGCGATCTTTTTTGGCACTTCTCCTAGTTCAGCACCAGATTTTGTTTCCACACATCGTTTGAGCACCCTTTTGAGGTTATGGAGACAGTCTTCGAATGAATCTCCTACCACGGAGAAATTATCCATAAACACTTCCATAATGTCTTCGACCATGTTGGTAAAGATGGCTAACATACACCGCCGGAATGTGGTCGGTGCATTGCAAAGCCCAAAGGTCATTCTCCGAAAGGCAAAGATGCCATACGAACATGTAAAGGAAGTTTTTTCTCTATCTTCCAGGGCTATTGAGATTTGATTGTACCCCGAGTATCCGTCCAAGAAACAAAAGTGGGATCGCCCAGCTAATCTGTCCAACATTTGGTCAATGAATGGCAAGGGAAAATGGTCCTTTCGGGTGGATGCGTTTAGTTTCCTATAATCCATGCAGATCTGCCACCCGGTGATTGTACGAGTTGAGATCAACTCATTATTCTCATTTTGTACAACAGTCATTCCGCCTTTTTTCGGTACACACTGAACGGGGTTCACCCAATTACTGTCAGAGATGGGAAAGATGATGCCCGCGTCCATCCACTTAATCGCCTCATTTTTCAATACTCTTTCATGTTCGGGTTCAGCCTTCGTTGATGTTCCCTAGAAGGTTTGTGCCCTTCTTCAAGAAGAATCTTGTGCATGCAGAAGGTCGGGCTGATACATTTTATGTCTGCCATGGTCCAACCGATGGCAATTTTGCACTCTTGCAACACTCTCAGTAATTGTTCAACCTGCACAGCTAGCAAACTAGATGATATGATAACAGGTAAAGTAGAGTTGAGACCCAAGAAGTCATACCTGAGGTGGGGTGGAAGTGGCTTCAGCTCCAGTTGTGGTGGTGTCTCAACTGATGGTTTTGCAGGTGGTGAGGCTCTTTCTTCTGAATAAAGGGGATCAAATTAGGGTTCTCTCTTCCAAAATCCTTGGCCTTCGAGTGCCATAACCCACTCTGCCAACCCTTCGCCATCCATTTCCTCTAAATTTATCAAACAAGCTCCCAATGGATCTTTGGCATTAAGGGTCTCATCTTCATCATGTAGGATCACATCCACCGCCTCCACTAGGGAGAAATTTGCATATTCACTGGGTCTCCTCATGGATTATTGGACATTGAATATCAATTCTATCATCGTTCAACTCCCTCATCTCGTA
The DNA here is from genome assembly GCA_005239505.1 of Nicotiana paniculata. Lineage (NCBI taxonomy): Eukaryota > Viridiplantae > Streptophyta > Magnoliopsida > Solanales > Solanaceae > Nicotiana > Nicotiana paniculata. The sequence goes on from ML319140.1 coordinate 35,906, forward strand.
ATCAATCAGTGCTCTCCCAGTGGCAAAAATGGCCTTCCCAAAATGATGGGAATCTCCTCGTCGACTTGGCAGTCCAGAATGACAAAGTCAGTAGGGAATACAAACTTCCCCACTTGCACCGGCACATCATCAAGAATCCCCGTCGGTCTTTTAACTGTGCGGTCAACCAATTGCAACACATAGAAGTCGGCCTAGCTCTGCCATTGCCCAGCTTTGTGTAGATTTCCAAAGGCATCAAGTTTATGATGGCTCCTAAGTCACACAATGCTTTTGCAAAATCATAACTTCCAATGGTGCACGGAATGGTAAAACTACTTGGATCATACATCTTTTGAGCCATGGGTCTAGTCACTACCGCATTGCATGTCTGTGTCAGAGTCACTGTGGATAGGTCCTGAAAATCAAATTTCTGCAACATCAGGTCTTTCATCATCTTTGCATAGCCTGAAATTTCCATCAAGGCATCCATCAAAGGAATATTCAATTGAATCTGACGAAGCATCTCCATAAATTTCCTGTATTGATCCTCTTTCTTTTATTTTGCCAATTTTTGAGGGAATGGTGCATGCATCACTTTTTGTCCACTGTTTGATGGCTGTTCTTTGTTATAATTTTGTGGCACAAGAGGAGCCACTTGTTCTGCAACTTTTTCACTTTCTATGTTTTTACCCTTTTCAACCTGGGCTTGTTCAACCACCACTTCATTGAGTTCTGCTGATTCATCTATCTCGACTGGAACTAGAGTGGTTGGCATAGTCTCTCATCTGGTTTGAGCAACCTCTTGCTTCATGTATAAATCTCTCCCATTCCGGAGACTGACTGCCATCAGCTGATTCGGGTTTTGCTCCTTTGGGTTGATGTTTGTGTCGGCCGGCAATGCTCCCTGGGGACGGTTATTTAAGGCCATGGACAGCCGCCCCAGTTGAGTTTCAATCCCCTTTATTGCTAAATTGTGTGCTGCCAACTTTTCCTGCATCTTACCATTTGTGCCAATGAGTTTCTGCAGCATACCCTTGATCTCCACCATGTTGTTGTCTTGTTGCTGATGAGGTGGTTGGTATGTCATTTGTTGTTGGTGTTGCTGCTGATAGCCTTGTTGTCTCTGGTATGGAACCACTTGGCCTTATGGTCGTACACCTCCAGGTTGTGGTATGTTAGGTATGTACTGTTGGTTGGGTGCTGGCCCTTACTGTTGTCCTCCTTGTCTCTGACCCCCAAAATTGTTAACATAATTCATATATTCTCTGGGACCCTGGTTATCACCTTCTCCACTCCATGAACACACATAAGATTGATTGATGCAAGGGGTACACAATCCTCATTTGTCAGTATACTCGTTTGAGCCATGAGTGTGGCTATGTTCTCTGCATGTGAATTATTTGGGTCAAGAGGAACTGAATGCACTATTGGTGTCAGGGTCGTATCTCTCATCATCCATCCTGAATTCTGAGCCATCTTGTCAAGAAGGACTTTGCACTCAATAATTGTCTTGATCACAAAAGCACCCTCAGCCGAAGCGTCCACATTTGCTTTCAAATTTTCCGCTAGCCCCATGTAGAATCTCTGGCCGAGCATCTGGTCTGGAATACCATGGTGAGGACACTTCACTAGCATCCCTTTGAATCTTTCCCAAGTTTCCTGCAAGGTCTCAGTGGGCTTGTACTGCAATATCTCGTCAATCTGTCTTGCAGTCTTGTTGGGAGGGTAGAACTTATTCAGGAACTGCTTGACTAATTCCTCCCATGTGGCAATGGAGTTTATTGGGAGTGAATTCAGTCAAATCTGAGCTACCCCAGTCACTGAGAAAGGGAACAATAACAGCTTGATGGCTTCCGAGGTCACATTTGGCTGCCTTTGGGTCACACAAATTGACAGAAAATTTTTCAGGTGTTGTTGAGGATCTTCAATGTGTGACCCGGAGAACAATCCCTTATTCTGCAGAAGATGCAGCATATTGTTGGTGATCTGAAATGTCTCCGCTTGTATTTGGGGTACAGCAATGGCAGTGGTCAGGTTGTCAGTTGTTGGTTGTGCCCAATCATAGAGTGCAGCTTCTGGCACAAGAGGTGCCACCCCTCCATCGTTTGGTACAAGAGGTACCCGGTTGTTTGCGTTGACGTTATCCACGCTTTCCATTTCAAGTTGTGGTAAGTGTTTCTCCTTCTTGTTAGCACGGTTTAATGTTCGGAATGTTTTCTCGGGGTCTGAGAGTCCTTCAAGAAATTCACCAGTCCTCGAAGAGTTTCTAGGCATACACCTGCTTCACACAAGAATTCAAACGTGAGAATTTCAATGAAAAATTATTTAACACCGTAGAAAATTTATCTAAACTAATAATTCTAGCGATACTTCTAAGTTGTAACAAATAACACTGTTAGTTCCCCGGAAACGGCGCCAAAATTTGATCACGCCCAACCGTGCCTTATAAAAGACAAAGGGGTCGTTGCAAATATAATCTGGTTTAAAGTCCGGAGTCGAATCCTCAGGGAACTAACCTACCTATTACAACTCTCAATGATGCTAATGTAAGCTCAGACACTTTTCCGGGTGCAGTATTTTTATCAATAATTTTTTGAATTTATTAACTAAAAGGACTGATATTAAAAACTAACAATATTTACGTTAAAAGTCTTTTTCTTATTGTAGTGTATTATGCAATGTGTATCCTATAATACTCTCTTGATACAAACATTGTAATTAAAGTTGGTTAATCAAACCATAAAGAAAAAAAGGTTCAACAACATGAATATTAAAGATAAATCAATGGTAGAAAGATCTAGGGCAGTGGTTTCCCCAATTGCTAAACTAATTCTGACTCTTTTGCTATACTTTCACCGTGTTACTCTATGAGGATTATGAGCTATGGGTCATTGCAATTATCTCTCGATTAACTACAATAATTTACTAGAGCATTCTCTCGAACTACTCTAGCTGATAACTTATGCAGCTCTAATTTATCCCACCAAAGTTTTGTTATCTCTAACCCCACTTAAATTCAAGTAATGAATCTCTTCAATTACCCAAAAGTGGTGTTGTTCAACAACAATCTAACCTGGTATTCTTTCTCAAACAACACCAAGCAATTGGACACAATTAATCAAGGGCCCATTCAATTAATCACCATACAAAGCATAGTTGAACAATCTTAGATTAAACCCGGATCGATTATAATAATATTAAGTCAAAACTTCATCTAACAATTGGTTTCATCAATCCTAGACGGATTGTTTAGCTACTCATGCTAAAACACAAAGAAAGCATAAAATAATTCATAATTCCCAAAATAATGACAAAAGATGGAGAATAGAAAAACTCTAATTGTAGTTTGGTCTTCTCACACTTGTTCTTACCTCCAAAGTCATCTAAAAACAATCCTAAACTTTCTTGGACGAGTTTATACGGTTTAAATAGGGTTAGGCTAATTTCTTCCATTTTTACACTTAAGTCCCTGCATTTTCTGGGCTCTTTCCGGATCGACCGCGGCCGCGGCAGAACGCGGCGCGACCGCGGTGGTTCGCATAAATTCTTCCTCGTATTGTTTTGCCCCCCGCGTTCCACCCGCGATCGCGGTGGGCTCCACTCCAGCCATTTTCGCCTTTTTCTTGCTTCTTTTCACGCGAGTTCTTCTTGACTGGCCTTATACTCCCGAGATTGACTCCAAAACGCTCCAAAGTATCTTCCAAACGTGAATTATTTCCTGCAAAGCATAAAAAATACTATTTAGAGCATTTTGTTGTCATTTTTACATTTAAAACAACACTAAAGTATGGTTCATTAAGAGTGTAAATAGCGTCTACATAGCCTACTATCAATTGTTGCGATATTTTTCGGTCCTGATTTTATTTTCTCGACGCAATTTATTGTCTACAAAAGCCAAGAGAGAAAATACAATTACAAGAAAAGTGTTTCTTGTTCTTCTAACATTTAGTTGAGATTTTTGAGAAAAATTTCAGCACAATATTTTGTTCAATTTATTTGCGGGTTTCATTGATCAAAGAGCTGATAGCAAGGGTTGGTCTCGGTATGGATACGCATAGAGTCTTCGCACTATCGAAGAAAATTTTGAGACGAGACTCTCTTCACCAGGTACGTCTTAGATTCGATCTTTGACATGTAAATAAATTTTAAACACGAAAAATTCTGTCTAGAATTGTTATTGTCTTCCGTTGCGTGTTACGAACATCTCTACACAATCCTTCAGCAAAAACATCCACACAGGTAAAGGCCTTTGATTGTACACCAATTTTAAAAAGAAGTACTTTTAGACCGATCGTGTGATCTTAAATATGCCATTATATTTTTGTAGGTGTTAAGATTATGTGTCATGAAGGGAACCGGAAGTTTAAATATAAAAAATGCCTCAAAGGAAAGAGTTCCACAATCACATTTAACTCCTCTCCCTGATTGAATAAAATGTTCAATTATGTCTTTTCCTGGAGAAAAAAGAATTACAAGTCTTAACCTGCAGAAATTATCTATAATTACTTGTTCCACTCCTGAATGAAAGTCAACACAAATCCTAATTAGTTGAATAAGGATCCTGCAACAAGCATGGTTTTATCACTCCACATCTTATAAATTGGACCATAAACGCAACACATAGTACTATATCCATAATTAAATTATTAAGTGGAGTAAAAAAAGAAAACCAAGCATTTGCTTTGGTTAAACAAAGTCAAAAGGGCATCATCAGTGTACTAGAGTTTCATGATAAAAACAATTTATGAGAGTATAGTTAGCATATCTGGGCATTGACTTCATTTCTTTTTTAGGAGAAAAAGGAAAGAGAGTAAAGGTCCTGTCAGAAAATTTGATTCAAACTACAAATTAGCACAACCAACTTGTATTACATAGCTGTTACAAAATCACTAACACACCAAATTGGACAATTGAAATGATATTCTTGAAGATTTACATGATTCACACAAGGAATTCTTCATTCTTGGAATCAGTTAGGTTTTATACGACTGAGCAGCTTATCCCTTCATTTAAGAAAGCCCTTCTTAAAACACTTTACACCATTGAATTTTACAACCTCATTCTTTTTTGATTGCATACAACAAAAACACTCATCTTCAACAGTTACCATTACATAACACATCAGCTTCTAATGTTCTGTCACCTTTGGAGTCATCAAGTGGTCTGATTGGCGGATATTTCCCGACTCTGCATATGGTCTGACAAAAGTCCGACGCCACCAGACTTCAAATGCCCTCTGAAGATTTGGACAATTATCACCAGCCTTGAGGAAACTGCCTAACCAAGAAAGTAAAATACTCTGCTGCTCCTCTAGAGGTAGCGTTAGGATTGTTCTACCGATTCCTTCCTCCACTACCTTACGGTCAAACGACCTGCATCCGTGCTGCAACCAGCTGTAGTCATTGATCAATGGCTGTAACCAAGTCTGTAACAAGAGGTTACGCGTTTCCTTTGACGGCAGAAGTTCCCCTCTTCCTATTCCTACAAAAAGCCTTGCTGTGATGCAGCTAACATGGTGGCGAGACACAATAGGTAGTTTTGTATGCAGAGAAGCCAACTCCTGCTGGCTAGCCCACATTACCGCAAACTCATCTGCTGCTTGCCTGTCGGTTAAAATTTCAAGCATCCACGAGAGGTTATCCGCCTCTAGAACCATCTGTTTCACCACTGGTTCTCTGCAATCAATGGAGTTGTTGCTAAACTCAGGTTCAGCTGCTTGTTTGAACAGACTCAACACTGAATCCAGGCAACTTCTACACGAGCCATATATTATTTCATTATAACTGTCAACTGAGTCAGATGAACTTGGAAGACTGTTATTCTCCCTGAGGAGCTTCAGTACAATGGATTTCATTTCGCGGCGGCCTCTCTCTTCATTACTTTTTAGCACCAGCTCTAGGATGTGAGAGAATGTGTCCTTGTGAGGCTTAGAAATATCAGATGACACCCTTTTTAACACAGGGGTCACTCCGATTCCCTCACTCTGCAGCCGTAGGACTGATGAAACCACTTTCTCCTCTTCTTCTTCCCCAACCCATGGTACTGCTTCCAAATACTCTAAACATGACTGCATGCATGATTTAAATCCAAGTTGTTCTGCTACCTAAAATGCAATTCTGAGTTAGGAATTGTTTACTATTTCGGAAGATAAAACATCATAAGAATATCCAATTACCATGATTAATGAGAATATAAGAATGATTTGCATGCAAATAAAATTGAGAGTTTACTGATTCAGAGGGAATATTCAAGAAACTAAAATATTGAAGCTTCAAGGATTGTGTAAGAATACGCAGAAATGGTCACAAACTTTGGGTAATGAATTGGTTCATTTAAGCTCCATTTAAGACGAGAATATTAGTATTAATGCAATAACCGGAGCAGACATATTCCTGTTATCACTAATATCATATTACAGCTAATAGCAGAGCATTTCTTGAACACCTACTGCAGTTGATGATTGAATGTCAAAGCATACATACCTATCCTTTTAATCAATTAGACATTCAAATTCTCCGATGTTATCCATTCAACAACTACTACACCTAAATCAAGTGTACGTTAGTTTATACTGCACAAAAATCAACCATATGCTCTAACTCACACACACCTCTGTGCGAGTTTTGTGAGGAAGCTTAAAAGAGTCTTTAACACTAATTAAGACCTTCCTATCTAGCCTAGCATTTGATAAACCCCTATTGCAGTTGACAATTGAATTTCAAAATGTATATACCTATCCGTGATCAAATAACCTAGATAGCAATACGCGTCTAATTCAAATTGTCTTATGCTAGTATACTATATACAACAACTTCGCCTCAACCAAATATCTGACATTACAATACAGTACAATAATCGACCGTATTTCCTAATTCTCGGACATCTCTTTTAGGATTTCTGAAGGAGCTTAAACAAAGTTTTTAACACTATTTAAGACCTTCCTATTGAAGCCGTTACTGAATTTTTAACCACACATACAAGCAAGAAACCCATGCCTGCATTAGAGACACCACTCCCCCCCTCCCCCCAACAAAAAGGCTTTCACAGTTCACCTTCCTCAGACAGCCAAAAACTGATTTGATTAGCCTGAATATATATTTCAACGAGGTTTTTAAATTGACTTCATTAGTGTTATCTAGCTGTAATCTGCAACAATGTTACAGTTCACTACAAAAACAAAAATTTGTTTCCTGCATCAGTAAACAGGAACAGAGTCCCATGCATCTGATGGAGTTGTGAGAGCGTTGGGTCTAAATCTCTCACACCTGTGGGAGCACATAGTACGAGAAAGCGAGAGATTATTTAAAAGCTTTCCCCTTAGTATGCTGCTTTTTTTTCCACTTATGTTTCTAGAAATCATCAGCATGCTAAAACTCATACCAGTATCATCTACTAGCTAACATAATAAAATCTACAGTATATGAAGTCTACTGATCAGCAATGTAAGTACCAGAGAGCTAAGTTGATGTTTCCAATAATATGCATGTCGTAGCCATAGTTTGAATTTAAAAAAGTCATGGAATACAGAAGTTGCTTTGGAACAGCCTATGCCTTCATCTTTAAGCAACTTTCAATAAATCTGTTGATCACTCTAAACATAAGGAAGCAAGAGCTATGGCAGGTATACAGAAACATAGCATATTTGAGTTACATTTACAAAATGAAAGAACAGAACTTTATGGGGAACTGTTGATTTAAGTTAACTACTTGCATCAACAAAACGTTAGGCAGTTACTCTTTCTCAACAAAAGAAAAACATTAAGCAGTTACTCTTTCTCAACAAAAGAAAACATTAGGGAGTTACTCTAAAATATAAGCAGCAGTTCTAGTGGAAAAACTAGACACATATGCAAAGGGAAGTCCATTCCAAGATTTCCAAATTACCTTGATAATACGCAGAACACGAGAAACACTTTGTTTGATCAACCTCTGCTTAAATTCTTTGCAATACATGAGGCCGACGGTTTCAACATATATCTCAACATCCTCACAATCATCAATTTCAATGCAAGGAAAAACCGGCTGCTGTTCTGATATTTTATTAGCAAAATAACTGCTATTTTCTACCAGAATACTCTTGTGAACGTTCAACTTCACAGTGAACCCCTGCTTTCCTAGCAAGATCACCCTGAGATCACTAGTTCCCGGTTCACCAAACTCAATCGATACTTTCCTTGGTACATTTTCAACCTTTGATCGAGGCGTTCTATCTGCAGGCACCGATGCACTAACGACGGGTGTATCAGAACTAACACCTCGTTTTTCATCAGAAACAATACCTGACTTAGGTGCTGCACTAGCCGGTCTTTTCTCAGTAACTGAAGTTTGTTTCTTGTGAGCCGGGGTTTGGGTTGTAGGAACAGGAGATTTGGGCTTGTTTAAAGGATTCTGTGTTTTCAGAGTCTTCTGAAACACATTGGGAGAGGGACAACACCAGAAACCCTCTGGGGTCACAGCAATTGGAACATTCCTAATTTTGGTTTGGCCTTGTTCTACCTTTCTAACTCTAATTTCAGCCATTCTTGGCAAAAAAACTCAAAGCACAATCAATTCACTTATAATGGCATTTCCAAAGACAACAAGACTGGACACCTAAAGACTAAACAGTAGCTTCAACATCCACTATATGTTATCAGGCCGACAACTCAGAGCTGAGAAACTATTTGATTATAAGAATGAAAATATCAGGATTGTGACAAAACATCAAAAGACCTCATTTTTCTTCCTTCTAAACCAATTCTACTGCAAAACTTAACAATAAAGAAAAAAAAAGTTTCTTTCTTTATTAATCTGAAAGAGGACAACAAACAAAAGATTAAACCTTTAACATTATAAGTCTCAAGAAACTAACACAATTACAAAAAGAAAGGATTTTTGAAACTCACCAGTCCCAATAGCTTCTTAAAAAAACAGGAGAAAGGGATTCTTGAAACACCAAACTCGAGGAAATTGTTAAGGAAAAGAACAAACAGTCACCTACAAACAGAAGAGCTATATCTGAGAATCTTTTGAAACCCAATATCTATCTTTAATTTTAAGAGTCCAAGAGAGCCACTGAAAATGATTGAGTGAAGCTTTGATGTCAAGCATCAAGGGAACCACTAAAACAGAAGATTTAACAGAGTGGAATGATGAGTTCCTATAAGTTTATATATTTTTTTGGAATTATAAATTAAATAAGAAGGAATTGGGGTCCAAATGAAATAAAGAAAACACGACACAAAGCGAGAGTGATGGCTTATGCGCTGTGTCTTGCAACTTTATCGCTTTGTCTCACTGATGATGCTTTTCTTTTTTCTCTTTTCTGTTTAATGACACTGTACTTGTGGGTCTGAGAATTTTATCTTTTCTCTCTCTCTCACACACACACACAGTAAGAAGAGACGCTCTTTGTCTCTCTACAACTGAATGATCAAACGAGACACGCATGCATTTGGGTTGTCTTCTCAAAGTCTTAATCTTGCTTTTGCTTTTTTTTTGTTTTTTTCTTCCTCATTTTTGATTAGAAAAAAAAGATTTTCTCTGTTTGCTTTTCTGGGTCTTTGCAGGATTGATTCTCCTTAAATTATTAATATATAAAAAGAATAGGAATTTTGAGAAAAGGAAATCACTATCGTTTTCAAACAAAACATGTACATTGAAGTTAACGAAATGACAATATTAGCCTCGAAGCATCTCCAAAAGTAAGATTAGTAATAATTCTAATCGAGTTTAAATTCTATACATGTCTAAAATTCTTACATTATCAAATTAATCGTTGAAAGCGAGATTTTCACTTAGAAGTATCACAATTTAAAATTTACCCAGACGAAAAACTAAAGGAATTCAATGTTATAATATGCTTAAAATATATATTTTCACCTAACATCATTGTATAATTTTTCGACAAAGAGGTATCATTAAAATGTGACTCTGATACTGTTTACAAATAAACATAATATAGTAACCTCGTAATTAATAAAGCAACCTTGTTAAATTACACTATCAAGTATATAACTAAAACTCCAATTGTTTTTGTTGGGGGTGGGGTGGAGCGGTAATTTGCGCATCTTGATGAAAATAGTACACAACTTTGCCGTAGGGATAAAGGAAAGAAATTAATGGATGGAACTCCAAGAAGTGGACTTATATGGGGTACCATTAATTTTTCCTTTTATTAAAAGCATCGTTGATTCTTGACTATTGAAATCTGCATGTGGGCATACGTAAAGCAAAGATTGGCATTTCTAGTTTTGTGCCCTTTGTTTTTGGGAAATTATTGAAAATAGCATTAATTACTGGTTTTCTTTATTTCCCGTATTGGTATTGAGTAAGTTTTGACCAAGGGAACTTAATATAAGCATTTAGCATTTTTTTCAACTCTTTTCTGTCTCTACCCACCCTAACTATCAAAGAATAAAGTTCGTACATTAAAATTAATTATCATTTGGATGTATGGAGTGATTTACATAAAGATGACTTTTGTCATGATTGGAATTCCGCCACCAATACTCACTACTCGACAAATTATTGCCACTAAACACGAGTTAATTACTGTTTAATCTTAATTAGTTGTCTTTCATAATGGAGTGGGGTAAGAACTGGATAGAATCATTGCATACGTTACTACTTTATGACTCCTTCACCAACTACCTTAAAAAGTAAAAAATTACTTATCAAATCAAATATTTAAATCTTAGCAGTTAGTTAAAAAATAAAGTGAGATCACAAATCAATAGGGCAACGTAAACAGTAATAGAGGATGCAATGCAATAGGGCTTTTAAACTTTATTTCCAAGGAATATGAAAAGAGAATAGGGGAAGGGGACCAATGTTATCTTTAGGAACATGCTCTATGGCTTGTTGTGAAAGTGCAATCATAGGATGTGCAAAGTGACCTTTTTTTTTATAACAGTCATCCTTTATAATAACACTTTATTAATAGCGATTAAATTTTTTTTTTAAACTAATTTTTCATGTTATGTTATAATATATATTCTTTAGTATATCAAAATGAATATCGGAACAACATAAAAAAAGATATGATTGTAGTTAGAGAATGAGAAAAATGAAGCAGCATGTTCCCATCATGAATAGCAGTGTCCCAAAAGAAGTCCATACCTAAGCCTAAGCATATTATCACTTTGATATAATTTATTGGCATTTCCTATCATTCTAATTCCTTTGTATGGTCCATGTGGGGTGTGGTATCTTACAAAATCTGTGTGCCTCACTTGAAAACAGCCTTACTTTAACCCTCCTTCATCGTGGGCATGGACTTTGTTTAAGAATCTGATGATATTCCTGTGTTGGCGGAGGGCACATATGCTTAGATTTTTAATTTATTAGCCAATTATTTTTAAATACCCAAGAACATTGCCTTTCTTTCTTTTCAGTTTTAAACATCTTGACATCCAAAATCTATTTTTGATAAATAGATGTTTTCTTCGAATTGAATATATTCAAAAACCATGTAAAATAACAACAACAAAAAAATGAAGTTTAATATAATTTTGAAACAAAACATTGGCGCTTAAATTAGCGAGAGGATATAAATTACACCATTATTAAATATTATACAACCTGTTATGGCAGAAATAAAAGGAAAACTCCTTTTGTTTCTTTGGTCTCTAAAGAAAAGGTAGTACAATTAGTTTTAGTTCTAGACATAGATGAAAGAAAGTCAAACATGAAATTTTGGTGAAAGAGAATAATGTCCATTTCTTGGAGAATTATTAGAGAGGAGAGGAGAGGACAGGTCCTTATAATCCTATTGACAGCTTAGCTCGCTTCTCTCACTAGATTTGTCAATTACTCGAAGACCATGGAAGTCAATAGCGAAAGCATGTTTCGAGGCCAACTTAAACTTTACTAGTGATTCATGTAAAACTGTTGAGAGAGAAATGAGGAAAACTAACAAACATAACACAGAGAGAAAGAAACAAAGGTAGATGCAAAAGTCCTAGTCAACATTTCATGACATAATAAAATAAACTTTTTTTGCTATTAATGAAGAGTAGGACAACTTTTGCTGAATTTACTCTTAGATGGATTGGGATAGAGATTCTTTCCTCAGGCCACAACTGCAAAGGAAAAGTCAATGCACTCTACGTGAATAACAGTAAATCGTCTTCTCAAAAACCTCATATGCAAATGGCAGCATCAAGATTTTCAGTTTCTAGCTGCCCTTCACTTTTAATGGCCGTCCTTTTTGCACTGTCTGCCTCTTTCCAATTCAATGACCCTGGTAATCAATCCTGTTCTATTTTCTATTAGCTATTTCTCTTATTGAGAACTGAGATTCCCAAGTGTTTCATCAGTCGGTTTCGTTTTTTCTTTTTCTTTTGAGGGATTTTCCTTGTTTTCTCAGATTGGTATTTGTGGTTTCCCCTATATGCAATGGCTTGCCTTGTCAACGTGGTCAACGGAGTCACAAAAACAGCCAAATTTGCACTCTTGATGGGAATCATCTTATTCCTCAAAGTTGTCATTGAAGACGTTCGTTTTCATCAAGGAATAACTGGAGTTTGGTCGTTCGATATGAGGGAGAGAGTTGTCAGGGAAAAGCTTGGGAGTGGACTTGTTATTCTTTCCATGTCTTTACAACTGCTAAAATCAGACATTAATAATCCTTCACTTGTTTCAAACCATGTTGAATTTGGTAATTTTCCTAAATGTCTTTTTTCTCTTTTCATATAGTTCTAGCTTTTTACTTTATTTTGTATTATTGCAGGACAATCAATGTTGGTTGCAATAGGTTATGGCCTGTCCTTTGCTTTCTTATTGTTCTCAAGGCCAGAAATGAAGTTTTAATCTCACTCATCTTCCCTTTTGTTGATCCATGTAATAAAAACTTCCACACTGTACTCATCCTTCATATAACAAGTATATAAACAAGATTAAAATTGACGAACCATCTTTATAACACGGTGTGGAAATTGACCATGCGGACATTTCTGATTAAAATGGAGTTACTACAGAGGAAGAGAAACAAAATAGGAAAAGCTACAAAAACCTAAGATGCTAAAATTCAATACTACATGTCTACATCACAGACGGGTGTGACAAACTAGGTCACATATAACCCATTTGATATTTGCCAAGGAAACCTAAGGACATTTACAAACTTTTCGCTTCCTCAAGAAACACACCAGCCCTCTGCATTCCAATCTCTACAGATTTTTATTGCATGAGGCTTTGAATGCACAACATGTTAAGTAGAGGATTAGTAAAGACGTCCCCTGCAATTGGAAGATCCACACAGGCATGGAGACCCTTCTCCAGGCAATAGTTTGTATCTGTAATTATAGGTCAGTTCTTCACCTGCAAGTATCTGCTCAACAAGTCGAGGGGCCACAATGTGTCAGAGCCACAAAAGGCAAAGCGAAGGAGGGGGGAAAACATATCAGAGCCGTAAAGAGTAAAATTTTACCCTCACCCGTTGTCCACACCAAATCAATGATTCGAAGACGCGTGTCTTCGATAGCCCACACTTATCAGTTAATCATGGTTAATTGGATGTTTCTTTCTTAATTTTCAATTCCTATGGTTAAATTGCATGATTTGGTGTAAGCACCAGCTGTGGGTAAGTTTTAGCTAAGATGAATTCAAGTACCCAAAATTTCCAGTTCAACAAAGAAAGGAAGGACGAGCAGTAATCTTTATTTTTTCAAAATCTTAGTGATCATACAATTGTGCATGGTAACTAGACCAATATCTACCAAAGAGGAGAGAGAACATACATCTCGACTTGCATAAAAACCAATGTGTGCAAGCTGATAATCCATGCTTTCCACAAGAACTTGGTAATTCTCGAGATTCGGCGAGCAACTAAAGTAGCAACAAATAAGAAACCAAAACTTTGTAAGAAATTAATCGAAAGCAATGTGAAACAAAATTACACACCAACTCATCACCAACAGCAGGAAAAACAAATCAGATGCAAAAACTCAGCACAATCATCAAATAATTTTCAGCTATATATATATATTTAATTCTCTCAGCAATACCCAGGTAGGAGCACAGAAAGGCAGAAGAGAGAAAGAATTGTAGAAGCACTCAATGATCACCTCAATAACCTAATGTTTTAGAACAAATTTAGCGGAATCGAAAACATAAATTATGCATTGTACAAAGTTGCGGCAAACAAACTGATCACTAGAGTATACTGGCCGAGCAAATATTCAGAACATAAAAAGACAGCCAAACAGTTAATTAGTTAGTGTATCTTCATTGGTATTCTTGCAGACTACTTAACAGTGCTTTACGTAAAAGAATACATTTTTTCTTTATGCCAAGTTGGAGTAGAACATAGTAGAATTTATACTAGTAACTGAAATTTGATGCTCTTATTGCAATAATTATATTTGTTGGCTTAATGTACTGACCATTTTAAGTGCCATTTGGCATTATAAAGCAACTTTGAGTTGAGATATTCCATCTCATACAAAAAAGTTGTAAAGTATTAGTATCCCACATTGGGTTGTGCATGAGTTGTAATCTCCTCATAAGGCCTTGCTGCCTTGGATATTCCCACAACTTGGGGTAGCTTTTGGGGCGAGTTCGATCCAAGATCCATATTCAGACCATTCGTATCGGAGCCGCTTCTCAAAGTTAGTTCACCCATGAATCATGATATGTTACTTATCACTCCAAATATCCAAGCTCCGGCCCACGTTGGTTAAGTGTACTAGGATGTAGTCCTCTTATATAATCTTGGACAACCTCACCACTTGAGCTAGTTTTGGAGTGAGTTAGACCAAGGTCCATTTTCTCAACAAAAAGAATGGACCAAAGTAAGCGAAAACGGAGGGAAGAAGAGGAAAAAGAACATGGAATGAGCTTAATCAAGGATCTAGTTTACCTCGGGTCAAGCTCAACCGTTAGCAAGGAGAGATTATTTACTTTTTTGACAAGAATGATTTCACCCATCACATATTGATGAATTCCTTATCAAAGACATGTTTGCATGCTTAAAAAATGTGATACGTTATAGAATTCCAAAAACTCAAGTAAAAGCTAGGTAAGACTGACTTATTTGATAAACTCAAGGGCAAATATACAGGGGTATCTCCATGTGATGGTATTTTATTAGAATTCCAAAAACTCAAGTAAAAGCTAGGTAAGACTGACTTATTTGATAAACTCAAGGGCAAATATACAGGGGTATCTCCATGTGATGGTATTTTATTAGAATTCCAAAAACTCAAGTAAAAGCTAGGTAAGACTGACTTATTTGATAAACTCAAGGGCAAATATACAGGGGTATCTCCACGTGATGGTATTTTATCTATGTTGGCATGCTCGACATTTTCACGTTTTGAATCAGACTATCACAAACAGCTTACTAAAGATATACATTATAAAGAAAAGTAGCGATTTCTTCATGCCCATAGGCCATAACGTCATCTATCCTAGGACTACTTCAAAACATTGTGCCTCACATCCATGCCGACATTACATCAAAAATACTTTTTTCAATCCAATAATTAACTTTACAATCAAATCTAAGAACTTCATTAGCAACTGCTATCACCTGCTTACTGATTTTGATGTATTTATCATCAGGATATAGTTCAGTCAACCTTTATCTGTGAATAAATGTGTGGGCTGATAAATAAAGCTTGAAGCTTTATTCTTGTCATTACTTAAACAAGTTGGTCAAAAATACAACTAACCTGGTCTTTGCCTTTACTTTTACACTATTATGGAAGCTGATGGTCCAAATATAATGCAAATTGACACAGTTATAACCACATTGCAATTAAATCAAATCAACAAGAGAGTTGCAACAGTACCTGTGGTTGATGTAACGGGAAACGTTTCCATAGTTAGTAGCATCAATTACATATGGTGCTTGCCCTTCAATCAGTCTGCTCATATCATTAATGTGAGCATCTATCTCCAAGATGTACCCGCAACCTTCTCTGCCATACCTACTCAAATAGGAAGGAGCCAGATATAAATAAGGTGCAATAAAGTGCAACAAAGCAATTTACCAAGTAGAATGTGTGCCAACCTATTGCGTCTTTTATTTGCTTCCTGCTCATCAAGTACCTCTCCGACATATTCACACACAAATGTACCGCGAAGGATCGCTTCTCTTGCCCTGACCGCCCATCCCTGTGAGCCAAAATGGTAAATAGCTAGAGAAACTAACCTCTTAATAATTTCAGATCAAAGTATTACCTTTGTCTCGGTTTTGTATATTTCTAGCTTCACACGCAATCCATTCTGCAAAACCCGATTCTGGCAAGATTTACTGCAAGAGCACCATTGATTGCATTCATAGACTAGGTAGCCCTCCTGATAATAAAGTTAGACAATCAGGCAGCAATATGCTAATCGAATCAAGCACATCCTACAAAATTACTAGCATCATGTATGGTGATTGTAGTTACACTCTCTCAGCCAACACAAGACAAATCCAGGTTATTGAGCAGAAGATAGTACACAAGGCATCCTAGAGTAAGTAATTATCAGCAAAAATCACTAATGAACTACCTAAGTCACAAGAATATGCAACACTAATCAAAAGAAAGTATCTTTTACCTCCAACATTATCCGACCTCTCTCATCATACGGGAACCTTCCACACATAGGCTTCCCACAAATATCTTTTGCGTCCTCGTAGTCATTATCAAAAAGATAAATATGATTACAAGTTTGAGAAGAGCATGCTGAATTTGGACAAGAACAGCCCAATTGGTAACTCTGCCGTAAAATAGAAAAAACTGATTTAGAGAGGAGAGAGAGTGAGCGCGAGAGAATTCAACAACTTAAGATTATGAAAACCACTTGTTCTGGTGCTTGGCCGGATGAAATGGAAGTTGCAAGGCTACTAGAAGTCAAAAGAAGTTACCCCTATTTCAAGACCAACAGATTGATCAATCAACGATTTGGTTACATAAGTAAAGCTCTCCCAAGGAAGAGAACTCGTGGTAATTTGGCCATCGGAACCATCAGCAAGAATGTGGAGGGAGGCAAAAAGATTTTCTTCCACCACACAAGTTATTGGAACTGATTCCTGTTCAAAGCTTATGTCATCACACAAGAGAATAGTTTTGTCGGACGGTTCATACTTGAACTGTTGAGAATCAATGACGTAGTGACACTCATCCATCGTCCACTCACTTATAGTGGAATTTGGTCGAGTACTGCTGGTTCTATTCACTTGATCAGGAAGGGGAAGTAATGACGATACTATGCAAGGATCACGAACAGGTGTACATCCTTTGGGGCAAATGAAACCATCTTGGTGCCAGCTTACAAGGATATTCTGCTCACTACACAATTTTGCTGCTTTGAGATACATGCGCTCCGGCAAAATTCCATAGGTTGCTTCCAGTGAGGCTTGGAGGCTAACCTTACAGCAAGTAATCCGAGCTATTGATAAGATGTCTGAGTTACTCGGCCGTGGCTTTGTTCTCTTAATCTCAGCAAACAGTATCTTTGCAATATCTAGGCAGTGGGGATCTGCCAGTCTACCTAGACCAGCTGTCTCGGTTGCACTAGGTTGAATCATAGATTTTCCACTAATCATGGAATTTGATGACAAGATGCGTCTCTTCATATTCTGAGCATTTCTGTTCCTAATCCTATATGCTACAGATCCAAGACCCTTCTTGAATTTCGGACGGCTAAGTCTTCCTGACTTTAGTTTATAAGCATAGAAACGGATGCCTCTCTTTGAGATATGAGAGCCAACAGAATTAGGACCCATGTGAGCAGCCTGATGATGGCGGCCTAGATCAGGTAACAAGTCAAATTTCAGGCCACAAAATCTGCAGATGAATTTTCGGAAACCAGACTGGTTCTCAAAATTAATATTCGGTGCAGACACTGACTTGCCAATATCAGGCTTCTCTGACGCATCTTGACTTACGGAAAAATGATGCTCTTGAGAAGTATGAGACAACCTAAAACTGGCAGGATGTGTGGCGAGCACGTGGGACCATAACTCCTCTGAGTTCCCAAAATTGCTAGTACAAGGAATACACTGGAAAAGCATGCAATTTTCAACAAACTGCGAATGATGCCTCTCCTGCATGTGAGCTTCCAAAACTTTCTTATTAGTAAAAGATTCCAGGCAGAGAGCACATGCATAACCCCTGAACAGCCATTGAGCTTCCTTTTTATGATTGTCCATCCAGTGTGTGCCAAGCACATGCTCATCTGGAAACGTTTCTGAGCAAATTTTGCACTTAATGATATCACTGTGATCCTGGTCATTATCTGTAATCCTTAATATTGGACTTGGTTCTTCGATGTAAGGGGAAGCTTGTGCATTTTCATTAGAGCTAAAGCCCCAAACACTTTTCAGCCTCTCCTTTTCAGTACAAACTAACTTCATTAAGAATTCACCAACCTTTGCATCTTTAGAAGCTTCAGATATGGCCCACTGGAATTGCACTTCTTTTGGGACTGGGTTTCTCAAAGAAAGAACACTTTTTAAAAGTCTATAGAAAAGCTCACAAGCTTGATGTAAATGCAACTTTTGATCCCTGGAGTGGCAATCCTTCAGAAGTTCTAAGAATACTTCCTTTGAAATTATCCTACTCTTACCATTTCTCGCACGCTTAAGCCAGCTTGGTAAATGCTTCTCACAGTATAATGAATATCGTTTTGGACCTTCTAGGCAAGGCTCACTTCCATGTGGCCACAATCCAATGCAATGCATCTCCGAACCACTAGGCTTAGTCTGCAAATGCTGAGGTGTCTCAATCAAGTTGTTTCTATTGCAAGATGCTCCACCAAGAAATGAGATGGGATCAACTTGGAGCGGAGCTTCAACTTCTCCAGCGCAAATAATATCTCTGCAACTTGAAGTATCCAATCTAAGGACACTGTCCTCATGCTTTCGCTTGTGTTTACTCTCTGGCAAACTGGAGCCTGATCCTTTCTCATCGTGGGGCCTGTGTTTCTTACAGAAAGAAGAGCCGCACAAGGCACGATGCTTACATTTAGTCCCAAGAACAGTGGTCCCTCCACACATAGGTGTATCAACATGTGGTGATGCTTCCGCCTTAGTGGAGCTACTAGCAAAACGAGAGGCCAAGTGCACACAACAGTAAACATCACCATCACTTGCCCATCTAACACATTGTCTTCCTTTGGCTTCAATAAAAGCCACGCACTGGCGATTCTTACTCCCGTGATCAAAGGAATTACTAGTAACAACTCCATTTATAGGAGTCAGTTCCGCATCTTCCATCTGAATGACCTCAGAATTGTTTGCTTGAACAACAATCTCTCCCCATCTATCTGTCATAATACCTGGAGAACCACTTTGAGGAGCCTCTCCGAGAGAAATGTCATCATTTGTAGGTTCAGAATCTAACAGTACATTGTTGGATACACTATGGCCACCAAGAACACTAGTGTCAATTCCAGCAGTGACAGTCTGATGTGACTCTTGAAATTCCAGCGGCAAAGGATGTGCCTCAGCACGACGAACTTCAAGCTTGGGCCTCTTTCTGCTCTGCTGAAACTCCACCGCCAATGGGCTACCATTATTCGGTTGTTCAAAATCTACACTATCAGATACAGGATGTGAAACTGAAAACCATTTCATAACCTCAGATCTGCAGTTCTTCCACTGAGAGTTCAGATCAAGATGTAATGCTTCAATTGGAAGTGAGTTCAACTCATTCCAAAGAAGAGAATCAGTCAATTCCTGAATTACAAGATAATAGGTTCAGTCTGTGCCAAGATATGAATATCAGGTAATTCAAAAGATTAGTTCAGCATCCATTCAACCAAATGAAGCTTCCACTAATATGATAAAATGCTATTAAGGTAGAAATTGCTATCAGTGAAGCAGCAAATACAATCAAGGATTAACGAGTTCACATAAAGTACAAGTCAGTAATTGACACAAATACATCATTTCCCCTCTCCAAAGTGGCAAGGGGAAGTTGGCTTCTGCTTCTTTTCTCTCTCATTCTCTTTCTTTCTTTTTTTTTTTTTTTTTGGGCTTCTGCTTCTCGATGAAGGTAGTTTAGGAGTTTTGTTTTTCCTATTTCTTTACTTATTAATTTTTTTATTTTTTTCGGTGGGGGGGGGNGCAGCAATCAGCTCTCAAAAGAGCAGCACCTATCCATATAACTGCATCAGTGGTGTAGAATAAAGTCTAAAGTCTTCCAATGTAACAAACAAAAACTCAATCATGAGAAGTCATGTACACATATGTAATAGTTAATTAATCATTATTACCAAAAGCAATGAAATATTCACTCAAGGAAAAGACAGCAAAAGAATAGCAAAACAAACAATACAAATTTAAAGCACAGACGTACAACAAAACGGGCGCATATATGAGCATCATTTAGGGATTTACCTCCTTCAGCATTTCAATTGCTTCAGCACTGTTTGCATTCTGACAGCCCTGAATCCAAGACTCCATCGAAGATGAATTTTTATATGGCGGCAGTATCATCTGCAGAAGAAAGTGATTGTGTTATCCAGGCAGAAGCAAGAATAGCATTATTGCAATCGGAGAAAGAATAGCATTATTCCAGGCCGAGCAAGAGAAGCATTATTCCAGGCCGAGCTAGAATAAGCACAGTGCAAGCCATCAGGAGTCAAACCATGATTCTCTATGAATCACAATTATTTGCTTTGGCCTTTTTCCTTATTGTACATTTCTATCCTTTTCTGGACAAACATACAGTGTTGCATGGATGTTGGGTAAACTGAACTCATTTTACACTCCACTTGACAAAACTCGTATACAACATAGCACGGACAAACATACATTATTGCATTCATTACTATACTTATCAAGGAAAGTATTAACGCAAGGGATCCATTTGGAAAAATCTTCATGATAAGACGCATGAAAGCCCAAAAAAGCATTCCCATTTTGGCCATGTTAGCAAGTGTGTCGACTCACTGGTCAAAATGTCAGCTGTCAACCAATAAAAAGAAATTTCAACCAAGTTAGAGTTTGTCAACAAATTTGGCTAGTATCAAAATTCCAAAATCTAGATGTTTTTGTCAGCCACAAAGGCCTACTTGGACATGACAACCTTTGGCAAGTGGCCATTCTACTTAGCTTAAAGATCAACAGAGGGTTCAACAAAATTGACAGTTAAAGATGATGGTTCTTTAACATCCAAAGAAGAAGAATCCACATAAGATACATTACTATTTTAGAACAAAACCGCCAAAGAATGCCGCTGCAGTCTCAGAAAAAACAATGTAGTTCAGGAACCAGATTTTAGTGTCATGAACCACAAGGAGAGTGCTGGAAAAAGGAAACACAAAAAAGGGGGAACGTATGCATCTTTCTGTAGCTTCAAAGATGGGAGATTTTACATCATTAAGTTTCAAAAGCATCGATCCGAGATCAGGATAATCCTTGCAGCGGGAAACCTCCATTGCGAATTCCTTCCATACCATCACATTGCGACCAGTCTCTTCTAGGGCCTACATGAGTCAAGTAACAATGTTAACTTAAAAAAGATAAAATAACAAAGTGAAAAAACAAGCAGGAGTCAAACGTGAGTGTGTGTCTCAGTGTATCTCTATACATAATATGAGCTTCAAATCCAAACCTCCGCATGTAATTGATCAATAATATTCAGTATGCTGACAGCAAGTCTTTGCATGATAAAACGGTGAGCAAGAGTCAAGTCTTTCACCATTTTCACCCCAGCTTTATGGGTTTTATATGCAATGGGATGCGGAAATTCATTGATTGGGCGAACAAGGAGCACATCAGCCCACGAATAATTTCTGGTGCGAGGAAAGAATATCACAAGATATTTTTTCCTCTCATGTGTAGGCTTAGCTTTGAGAGTCGATAATGGCCAATCAGCTCTTTTACATCTAATTCCTGCTTGCCACAAGCCCCTCCACTACAGAATATGCAAAATCAATAGAGAATCATCAGTAACCAATCTTTTTTCTTTTTATTTGCTTTTTTTTTGGGGGGGGGGGAGTTCTTTCCTATTTGGTGCAGGGAAGGGGAGAGGGAGGTGGGGTCAGGGAGGGTATTGGAGTTGGGAAACAAAGGCAACGAGAATGTGCTTCCATAAAATTATAATTTACAAAGAGCATCATATTGTACACTAAAATTATTCCACAGTACTTTAGAGCATAGAAAGGAAATACAAAATTTGCCACTTAAGATGGACGGACATCAATTTTACAAGTCGACCAACAAATTAAGTCCAACATCAATTTTACAAGTCGACTTTGCCTCGTCTCATATGTTCCTTGATATTACTCTTTACTTCTATTTTTGATTCATTTATATCAGCTATGTAAAGAGAGGATCCCCTCTCGCATATTTAATTAGGATAGCTTGATAGATTACTGTGGTAGAGACATATATGTACATACTTTTGACACCATCTTGGTGTGCTATTGACAAAAGTTACTCAACTTCACCAAAAGAAAAGGAAGTAATGTGCCATGACAAAAGTCCTTTTTCAATAATTTCAGAGCTCCCTCTTAGTACATGAAGAAGGAAAGAAAGAAAATCTGTTTAATTAACCCAAATGGTAAGTATCTTCATGATCTCACCAATCCACAGAAAACTTGATGTAACATTTTCAATCTGTTGCATTGAAAGAGAATATGTCCTAGACTCACTAAACTTGGCTAATCGATGTGCAGAACTTTCTTTTTTAAAAGAAAATTGTTTTTCATTCTATACAGCTAAATGGCTTCGCCTCATGTCTAAGACTTCCAAAGTGAAAATCGGGTTCAGTTTGACAACTCACACCTGGAACCACTTCCTTCGCCAAACAAAAACATGCAGGAACATGTTATGTTGCTATCTACTTTTAAAGATGATTTAAGCAAACATAAGAATTAACGGGGCCAACTAGGTCTCTGTCAAAATAGGAAAAGTTCAGCAAAGAGGTTATAGAGATATATACTGAGAGAAAATGACCAAATACCCATAATTACCTTGACCCATACAGCTAAAGGTTCATCTTCTTCAAGCCACTTGGACTCGCAGGGAGAGGATCCCACCACCTGGTTAGTGTTAGGGACTCCAATTTCAATGTTGTCAACAACTGGCTGCAGGCGCTCAGACGCCAGGCCAGGTCTTGTAACATGGTCATGTTCCTCAACATTGTCATCTCCAGAATCATGGAAATCATTCGACAGTATTTGGTTATCTCCTCCAAAATCATAATATGCATCTCTAGTAGGGAGCCCGTCAAGAGTTGGTAAATCCTCGACGGTGCATTGATGCCCATCTGCTTTCTCTTCCAGGCACACCTTCGTATTAAGAACTATGTCATCGACTTTCACATCACTGACTTGAACTTGTTCTGCATGTTCAAGGTGGTTTGATTTTCCACCATACATAAGAGTAGTTCCAGAGCCTTGTTGAGGGCAATCAGACTCTGTGACATAACACACACTGGAACATGGGAGCACTTCCATAATTGCAGAAAATAATCTTCACTGCCATACGATGGTTGTATGGTTTTGGTAATCAATTCAACCTCTATATTATATGCTAAACCCTGACCAATATCCCTGGTTGAACAAGTAATCCAAAAATACTAAGAATAAACAAACTTACAAACCTCTGAAGCAAACTACATGCATACAATTTATTTTCTTAGCAATAGCTGTATAAATATAAGTTACTACTTTTTCCAATGCCAAATACAAGAACTTATGACAAACCAAAACATGCACCTATTTCAAGTTTTTAACTTGGTTGCATACAGGAGCAATGTCAATCTTTTGAAGTAGCAGGCAGAATATTTCCAGAAAATCTCTATTAATTCATCCATTAGAATTCAAATCTTAAAGAACATGCCACACAAAGTTGGCATTTAACTGATTTAGACTAACTCTTCCGATTGAATTGAACTGTTAAAAATCCATTTAACTTGCAATTAACAAACAATTAGCAAATAGGCAACCAACTGAATCTATTTCAGCAATTATACAATTCAACTTTCAGTAAGGGCTTATTCAAGCCTTCTTCTCATGGATCCAGTCTTGGTGAAATAATACATAAGAAGGTAACATTCACAAGTGTATTTGCTAGTGTCAAAAATCTCTTTTTCTTTTAGGTTGCATGAAGAGTTTTACTATTACCTTAAAAAATGTGTGTATTTATCATATTGTCTCTAATAATTAGTACTGCAGCTGAATATATTTTACAAAATCTGCAAATAATTCTGCTCCCGTCATATTATTCGCACTTATATACCTGCTGGTGATCAAATACAATTAAAAAATAAATCTTTTAAAACAGCTAAGCATTTTGCTGGGAAACTTGAGCATATACTAGAAATTCCGTAGGAATCTAAGTAGATAATCGCACTTCATTTAGACAATCAGGTCAGTAGACCTATTATAGGTATTTTAAACTCAAAACAGCAAAGTTATAGTTAAAAGGGGGAAATTATGCACGCCAACGAACACACACAGACGCATATAAATAATTTTCTTCAAGAAAGGAGATAGCTTTATTTTTAATGAAAGTAACAAGAAGGTATAATATATGCAAATTTTCAAATTTAAAGTTTTTCATAAATTAGTACGAGTAATGTTCTAAGATATTATCTTTCTTATTTCCAGAAAACAGATCCCAAAAACCAATTTTAAACAAAATAGGGGATTTGCACATTTTGTAGTTATGTTTTTGTCGCACTGGCTTAGTGCAAGCATTTATAAAATCTTTGATTACTTATAGAAAAAATAGATCCCAAAAACATATCAGGAATGAAAAAGAGAGGATTATCTTTTATATCTGAAATATTTGAGAGGAAAAATGCAGCATATTTTATCTTTCAGAAGTCCTCACTTTCCTTCTTAATTATCTATTTTACTTTCTAGTAAGTTAGACTAATCAAAAAGTAACAAACAATGGAAGTAAGCTATCAAGATGAAGATGATGGGAAGACAACAATATTAATAGAGATGCTATCAAGGCGAAGAAATTTCTGAAACCAAAAATAGAAAGAAAAAAAAATAATGCGCAGAAAAATATAAAGTAAATAATTCCCAATTCTATCAGTCAAACCAGTAAACTATGTCTGCTGGTTCAAGTCCTAATCCATGTCGAATCCCGCTCTACAAACTAATAATTCAACAGTTTCAACCGGAAAATCCGCTTCGCAGTCCACCTTTAATGGACTGCTACACAATTTAAGTTAGACCATAATTCATTCTAATTTCAACTGTAACTAATGACATTCACTGAAACACGACCAGAATTTCATGTCAATTTTGTAGGATAAGCTGGGGAGTTACTAGGAAAACTGTAACACTTGAGAAAAAAATTAGCTTTAAACAAGTCTAACTGGTATCACTACCAATAATCAAAGACAGCAGCTTTAAACCAATGTGTCTGAACTTGCAAATTAACAAATCAAACACAATTAACAAAAATGCTATATTATCTTAATTATCACTTAGCAGCAAGACAATAAGAACCCTAACTGTATCAAAATTGAATTGTTTGCACAGATCAAGAATGTACTACGACAAAGCCTAGTAACCAAAATTGAAAAGGTGGGTCCAAATTAAAAAAAGTACCAAATTGAATTGACCTACCCCAAATGTATGTATCAATCGTGCATGCCCTAGGAATCTTTGTAATTAGTCAATTAAATCAAAGGAAAAGTGGGTTTTTGCTTTGATGCTTAAGGGTTTACTGGTGCATGTTGCTTGTGGTATTTGGGTATGAAGACATAGGTCCATGGCAACCCACAAATAAAAAATGTTACATATATATATATATATATATGTATGTATATCAACACTAATATTGTCTATGCTGAAATAAAGGCATGAAAAAGATGATAGGTAATGTACCTTTAAAGGAGAGATCAAGAATTTCTAAAAAAAAATTGCAGTAGGTGCAGATTTGGAGATGAGGGATTAGAAATTTTAGTGGGGGTGTCAATTTCGTTTTTGACTAAGGAATTGTTGCAGTGCTAGGGGAAAAAACGGAAAGATATAATAAATGCGTGGTGACCAGATTTTTATGCTAAGAAATAATGGTCGATTGGGCACGTCCCAGGTCCGAAACAAAATGTATAAGACAAACTTGAAAAAAACCGAAAGGGTAATAGGGAAGAAAGAAGACAGGGGCAAGATAATAGATAAAGTTGTGTTCAATTCGCACTATAGATGAACAAGAAAAAGACCTAAGTAGTCTAGTAGATTTATTAATGGAGTTTTTTTCGTGGGGCGTGATAAGGGTTTGGGGTTGGGGGTGTATAGCTGAAAAAGCGTTAAGGCATGAAAAATTGAGAATTCCGTAACGTGAAGTGGGTCTAGATTTGGAAATACATGGCTTGGTTAGTGGCTTTTATGGAAATACGTCGAGATGCGTTGAGTACTGATCGGATGTTGTGCACTAAATTACACCGAGGAAAACATGGATTACTTTTGAAGAAGGTTAAAGTAGGAATTTCAATCCCGAAATTTTATGCGGAACATGAATGGGCCGATATGGGCTTCTGTACAACCGTTGATGATTTCGAGGTAAAAATTACACGGGGCACTCTATTTGGTCGCCCTCGTTTAACATATACCCACTTTTTTTAAAACTTTTAATTTGTACCTACTTTTTAAATAACTTCAGCTCCCTTTCCCTCGCTGAGCTGAAGTTCACCAGTTAAGCTGAAGTTCGTCAATTATAAAGACAAAACTTCAGCATACGGGGCTGAAGTTCCCCAGTTACAAAGACAAACTAGAACTGAAGTTCTCAAGTTATAAAGACAATTACAAAGACAAAACTAGAGCTGAAGTTTTGTCTTTGTAAACTGGGTAACTTCAGCCCAGTGTGCTGAAGTTTTTATCTTTATAACTAGGGAACTTCAGCCCCGTATGCTGAAGTTCCTCAGTTACAAGACAACAACTTCAGCTCTAGATCTGAAGTTCGCAAGCTACTTCAGGCTCGTCTACTAGAATGCTGAAGTTTTGCGTGATTGTCTTTGTTACTTCAGCCCCGCATGCTGAAGTTATGCGCAAAAGCGGATACGGATGTAATTTTTTTTGCAAAGCGAGTATAAGTTAAAACGTGGCACAAAAAGTGAATACGGATGCAAAAGCCCCGATTTCGAGCCGTTCCAAATTATATAAAAGTCTGTGTAGTTTTAGGAAATACAAAAAGGAAAACTATCACTTAATCTATAACTAGCTTATTATAAAAATTGATCAAATCATAAAATATTATTAATATTAGATAAATATTATTAATATTAGTCAATTCGTTTTTTTGTAGCGAAAAAAAGGTAAAGTTTTTCCTTTTAAAAAAAAATTATTTAATCCAAGTTTTACTCATAATAGTTAGTAACATTTTAAATTGAGATAATAAAAAAAAATAAAAGATCAAAGGATAAATAAGAAATTAGAGACCGCAGAACTTACACACATGGAGATCCTATTCACCATTGTCGCTCAAACAACCAACAACCCAAAATCACAATAAATTCAACCACGGTAAAGTAGTTTAAAATAATGGAAATAAACCAATGTATTTGTGTGACTGTAAATTTTTTGAAATTAGTGATCTTAAATCTGCTATAACATTTGTGTAGCTATAAATACTTTATATAAAGAAATATTAAAAGGTATCAATCTTTTTCAAATTGACTAATAAGAAAATAGTGTCAATTTTTTTTTTTTAACGGAGGGAGTAATAGTTATAATTATTAGAGTAATATTTAGCTATCACATGTTAGTATAACAGGAGTAATAATTTTCAATCTAAATTCATTTAGATAAACCTTAAAATTATTTGGAAACGTTGAAATTAATTTGTACGAGTGTATTTCAAATGTTTTATTACAGAAACTCGAGATGTTATCTCTTTTGTTTTATTTGATATTTTTGCTTTAGACTGAATAAATAAATAAAAGCAAAAGGGAATAAGAGTAGAAAACTACAGAAAACTTTTGGCAATGGTGTTTTGTTCTTTTGCGATGGTCAAATTGTAGGCTGGATAGTCGAAAATAATGTGAGTATTTTATCAGTTAAATAGTTTAAAATAATTAAAGATTTAGAAAGAAAGGGGAAAGAGGAGAAAAAAAAAAGAAAAGAGTGTAACTAAATCCCTTGATTGAAGTCACAAATAATGGATTTGAGAGCCTTTTAAGATGGATTGTATATATTTTGTAAACAAAATTTGTTTATGTCAGATAATTAGTTAAACATGGACATTAAGGGTAATAAAGCTTCAAATAGTGTATAGCAATGAAAAATCCTTATTTGAATTAGGTAAGAAGTCCACAACATTTCCTAATTTCATGAACTTTTCAATTAATAAAAGAATAATGGCATTATATCTATTTATGGTAAACTTCTTCATATGCACAAAGTACACATTAGGTTTGCCTACTTTTTCTTTTTTGCTTAAATATAATTAATCATTTAAATTATATTAGAATACATTTATTAGTGGTAAATATTTAACAATTATGAGAAGTAAATATATCAACAGAAATAGACATTCTATGTTAGATATAATGATAACTGCCATTAATATTTTATATGTTGAATATTTCAATTGATTTTATAAGTTTTCAATGAACTAATATCTTAATTGTGTTTAATTTTAGTATCTTAATAAAAAAAAATAGAGAAATTTTCCTTAGGGAAAATGACACTGTATAGCCGCTCTCAAAATAATAATTCATATATATATACTTTGTATATTCCTTGTTTATATATACATTATATGTGTTATATACACCAATTATACAAATTTTATACGCCTTTTCGGTTATCAAATGTAAATAGTTTATGCGCGGGCTAAAAGTGATAATACCTTTTTTTCTTAATCTTAATTATATAAATATAACATTTATCTCGATGTCAATTGTTATTGCACACAATTCATGCTTATTCTAAATTTTATACGCTTTTTATTAATAGACATAAAAATACGTGCAACGCACATACACTAAACCTAGTTAATAAAAACGGTAACTGATCTTTCAGTAAAATATTTTTTTCCCCGGAAAAGTATACTAGAGTCCTCAAACACACATGCTCGAGTTTTTAACGATAGTACATGTATGGCTTTAGGGTTATTTTGGACCTGAAATTGGGGGTGGGATTCGGGGCAAGTGCACGGTTAGCCACTAATAACACATGTATTTACTTTTAAGTCAATGTTTAAAATGTATTTAGTCTTTAGCCACTGCTTTAATAAACTTTACCGACGAAAACACCCTTCTGCTCATAAAGTTCAGGACCAAGTGTCCTTAACTTTTGAACTTGGAACTCGAAGTTCAGGATCACCTGTCCTTAATTTTTGTGCTTGTAACTCTAAGTTAAGGACTACTTGTCCTTAACTTTTGAACTTGTAAGTCTAAGTTCAGGACCTATTGTCCTTAACTTTTAAGCTTGTTATCTAAGTTCAGGACCAAGTGTCCTTAACTTTTGAACTTGTAACTGTAAGTTCAGGACCAAGTGTCCTTAACTTTTGAGTTTGTTAGTCTAAGTTCAGGACTTATTGTCTCTAACTTTTTAGCTTGTTAGTCTAAGTTCAGGATCTATTGTCCTTAACTTTTAGGCTTCTTAGCCTAAGTTCATGATCTAATGTCCTTAACTTTTGAGTTTGTTAGTCTAAGTTCAGGATTTCGAGACCTATTGTTCTTAACTTTTGAACTTGTAACTGTAAGTTTAGGACCTATTGTCCTTAACTTTTGAGCTTGTTAGTCTAAGTTCAGGACTTCAGGACCTATTATACTTAACTTTTGAGCTTGTAACTGTAAGTTCAGGACCTATTGTCCTTAACTTTTGAGCTTGTTAGTCTAAGTTCAGGACTTCAGGACCTATTATACTTAACTTTTGAGCTTGTAACTGTAAGTTCAGGACCTATTGTCCTTAACTTTTGAGCTTGTTAGTCTAAGTTCAGGACTAAGTGTTCTTAACTTTTGAACTTGTAACTGTAAGTTTAGGACCTATTGTCCTTAACTTTTGAGCTTGTTAGTCTAAGTTCAGGACTAAGTGTTCTTAACTTTTGAACTTGTAATTCTAAGTTCAGGACCAATTATCCTTAACTTTTGAACTTGAAAATCGAAGTTCAGGACCAAGTGTCCTTAACTTTTGAATTTAAAATAATAGTTAGGTGATATATATTTTGTTTATATATCTACAATATATAAAAGTGAAATTCTTCTTCTTTTTTTCCTTTCTTCTCGACCAAACAAAGGAATTGCATGAATTCCATTATAAGTGCGTTTGGGCATTGGCTACACCCCGTGGCCCTTGTAAAGACTAAAGTTCCTTTATGACTTTCTCTATAAAATTGGTTAGATGTCAAAACTTTAAATGCAAAGAATTTGAATATGGCGTATTTATTCAATCTGTGATACCACTGTATTTCCGTTTGGGAAGAAAAGGGTAACATCGTCCTTTCATATTAATTTTAATAGACCAGTGGCTACTTTTGCTCAGCATTAAAAATGCTAGATAAAAAGTAAATATCACTTTAAATAGTGACTACCCATACAATTTTTACGTGGGATTCACGATAACTTACTAAAACAACTTCTCTATTAATTCATATTTTAGAACAAGCCACGTCATCAATTGAATTGTAGACAAATTACTTAAAGTGAAAAATAATAACTAAGATATCTGTATTTTAAAAACAAAAATTACATATAAAAATGATCTTCACCCAAAAAGAAAGTGTTCTATGCATCAAGCGATCCACACTCGGTAAATAGTCGGGACAAAACAATGATAATACAGAAATAAACAGATATTGGCTCAACTCATCCATGAATATACTTTGGGTAAATCACAAGCTCCACAAACAGAATACAACCATTGGAGTAGTGCAGCATGAGATTCCTAACTACAAACAAACTACGTATTTAATTAGACCAAAACTTATAACAAATAAAACTAAATAAAGTTATATCTATGCCAAAAAAAGTATACATTGCATTCTTACTCCTTTCCCGAGTCCTTTCCACTTCCTGGAGGACTTGAAAAGCAAGAGTACCCGGAATTTTCAGGTTACCTTTTTCCTGTCTTTTCCTTAATAATTTGAGTTTTTCACTTAGTAAATTGACATTCGCCATCGTCCTTATTTCACGTAAAGCGGCATATGCAAAGAAGCAAAATTGCAATACACACTTTACCGCCCCTAAAGAAATACCACTCATCCCACCACTTAAAGAAAGAATAGAAATGCCAATAACAAAATACATGACGCTCAAAATACCCATGAATATTAAGAAAAACTTAGTTCTTTAGGAAACTACTCAGGTGTCACATCAGTAAGCTCCTTGGGTAGTTGATTAATAAACTCTACATGTAGAGATAAAAATCCTTTATTATTCGTGCGTAATTTATCAAATAACTTTTTACATTTTGATGAAGCGTATCGGTAGTAATTCATCTTGATTGTGCTCTGATGAAAAATATCTAACTCTTTGACTCAACGCGCATCTTGTGTTCAACTTCTGATACATAAGGACGAACTCAATGTTGCAGAATTAACACTGAAGTTTTTCGTTAAACGATATGGGATAGTCGTTGAATAATCACTATTATGGTAATTATAGATTGAAGAGAAGGAACTTGATATATTTGGGTTTATAAATGAGTGATCTTTAGGTTGGGTATTAAGGAATGAGAAGGGAGAAAAACTTAAAAGAAGAACAAAAGGAGGTTTTTCTAAGAAGAGAATCGACGACAAATTAAAGAACCACATAAGCCAGTGTTGCTAAGATGGTTGAAATTTATTCCTACAAAAATGCAAATAAAAGAGGCCTAGTCTTTTTTCTTTTCTTCCACAACGAAAATCTAGTTAGCCCGGTAGTACGCTGATGATATATCTCTATTTCTTGTCAACCAAGATACTATTACTTGTGGTTTTAAAAAAAAAAACTACTGAAAAGTTAAATCTGAAAGCACTTATGCTGTTAAGCAGTCAAGAAATCCTAAAAATAAGGACTATTTGGGCTAAAAAAACGTGAACCGTGGGCAGTTTCTAGATACAGCCCACAAGATATGGGCTTTAACTCTAAATCCTCAAAGTAGGGTCAATAGTAGAGATTATTAGTCATAATTCATCAGCCAAGATGTATTGGCGTTATCATTCCTTCAGCCAAGAAACTAGGTGCATTATCACTTTTATCCCAGACCTAAAAATTATTTATATTTGATAGTCGAAAAAAATATATAAAATTTATATTATAATTTTATATATAACATACAAAATGTATATATATAGAAAATATATAAATTTTATATATTTTTTCAGTTATAATTTACGGCAGCTATACAATGTCATTTTTTCAAGAATCTATGTATCTTTAGTCTTGTAAAGTTCCTTTTTCCCAATTACAGAGTATTTTTAACAATTAAGTGTAGAACCCATTAACAAGTTCACAAAAAGCAAAATGTATTACTGGTTATACTAATTGCTTACTAATATTGTTGCTAATGTTTTTTTATCTGGATTCATGCATTGCTAGTCGCTAACGCAATTACAAATTGGCTAAAATACATAATCGGTCGATCAGTTAAAATTAATTGCGTCACTAACCAAAAAATATATATATATGTATATTATATATATGTAATACACTTATATATATATAAGATATTTTATTAGCTATTATTTATAAGAACGGCTAACAATTTACATTTTTTAAGCAAGTTTGACATCTTATGTTGGGTGTTAAAGGTCGGCTTGGCCCGCAGAGATCAAGAAGCTGCACTAATCACGGAGTTGAATCTTAGATTTGGCTTACTAGTTTATTTATTTCATACAGTCTTGTTTTGCTAATATAATCAATATAATATAACTGCATATCTCGTACGCTCAAAAGTGCAATACGATATTAGCGGTCTTATAATGTTACAAGGATTTAAGTTATATACCGAATAAAATATTTTATTTGCGTATCAATGCACATTAATTCACTATAGCTGCAGAATTTGAATATATACGTGGGTTATAAACAAGTGGATTAATTTGATCCTAAAATAATAGATGAATTAGACAAAAATGTAATACTTAACCTTAAGATGGAGATAAAATAATAGAAATAGTAATTCCGGGAGTAGGACTTCCGGGGATAATAGCAACGATACCAGTAAACAAAAAGATAAAATTATATTAAGCTTTGAATAGAGTGTAGCGTATGTTTGTCAGAAAATTCGTGTCCTCTACAATGATAATAGAGCTCATTGTTTTATAGATGCACCTAGGGAACAAGGTCCTAGGATCAAGCCTCTCTTTAATGTCAATTATGAGGGCCATTGAAGTATGTGTAACGGCAGGCAGTGAATGCCATATTCCTTGTAATGGGTCGTGTACTTAATGTTGTAGAATATTCCTCATTAAATGTTCCCGGGTGACAGACATTTCTTTCATCTTTATGAATATCATTTTCTCTGGTAATAGACAGGATCGTTGCCTTCGGATTCAACTATCTTATGTCTTCGGCTCCACGTGTCACTTCCTCATGCGATCATTTAATCTAAACATAATTTACCATATATAGATAGTCCACCTGCTTTCCGGTGGCATAACTTTGTGTCAATGAGAAGTTGGTAGAAACACTTTTTTGGCAGAAATTCACTGACCCCCTCTGAAAAGTTTTTGACAGTTGATTAGACGTACACATCTCCGCATTTAATGCCCTGAACACGCGTCATCCCACGATTTAGCATCGCTTTTGCCAGTTATCGAGGTAATTATGGCCACCATTTTAGCCGCATATGCCTTTACTTATACACATCAACCTCCTTCATTTACACTTCATAATACTCTAAATTTTCTCAAACTTTCTTTACTTAACTCTTACTTCGTCTTTAACCTTTCTTTAATTTTCTTCTTTGAGAGAAAACCTTCCTTCTGATAAAAAATGGACCCTTCTTCCAGAAACCCTAGTTCTTCAAATAACAAAGGTAAAGTTGATGTTGCTACTACTCCTGTAATGAGCACCATCGTCCCAAAGAGTTTAGTCACTACCAAAGATTTTGAAGAGAAGTATCCTTTTCTCACCCTCGTACGTGGGATGTTAGTGTATACCCTTCTTTCATCTGCCCTTCCAGTATCCCCAATGTGAAGGAAGACTGCCACTGTCAAGATTTGGGCATTATTGCTCCATACATGATGGAGCGGGTAACCTTACCCAATAATGATTTTACGTATTTTTACATGTATCCCTTCACTTTGGGAGTGTTTTCTTTGTGTGGAGAGCTTGACTTCGTCATTGTGGAGTTCTGCCTCCGCTACCAAGTGTGCTTGGCACAAGTAACTCTTTCCATGCGGAGGACAATTGCTTGTCTTCGGCGCCTATGTTAGGAGAGGGGAGAAGAGCTAAGCCCAGTTCGAGTGATGAACCTCTATTGACTAGCGAGCACATTTAGGTATCTGTTTTAAGCTCGTCATTTATACGTGATTTATAGACAAGTGAATTAATTTTATCCTAAAATAATAGATGAATTAGACAAGAATATAATACTTAATATTGATATGGAGATAAAATAAAAGAAATAGTAATTTCTGGAGTAGGGCTTTCGGGGACAATAACAACGATATCAGTAAACAAGAAGGAAAAATTATATTGAGCTTTGAATAGAGTGTAGCGTATGTTTGTCAGAAAACTTGTGTCCTCTACAATTATAATAAAACTTATTATTTATAGTTGCACCTAGGGAACAAGATCCTAGGATCAAGCCCCTCGTTAATGTCAATTATGAGGGTCATTGAAGAATATGTAACGGCAGATAATGAATGTCATATTCCTTGTAACGGGCCGTATACTTAATGCTGTAGAATATTCCTCACTAAATGCTACCGGGTGACAGACATTTATTTTATCTTTATGAGTATCATTTTCTCTGGTAATAGACATGATCGTTGCCTTCAGATTCAACTATCTTCTCTCTTCGGCTCCATGTATCACTTGCTCATGCGATCATTTAATATAAACATATTTTGTCCTATACAATATTGAATTTTATATAAGTTAATTATCAGGAGTTTGATACCGAAAATCAAACAATATTACTAATTCCTATACATTAATTTATGTATTATGTTATGGTGAATGAAACGTGGGACAATAATATTTGTATTAGTGATACGTAGATAATAGTGGCTAGAGACAAAAATACCCTTAAATTAGGCAATCCCTACATAACAATTTATATATTCACCACAAGACAATCATTCGTTATTAAAACATTTCTTCATTAATCATTATGATTTTCACGTTACTAGATAAACCAACTGTAACACTCCTCAAATTTATAGAAGTTTCAATACTCGCTAAATATAGAATTTAATTTTTTGTAAAATCTTAAATTATACTTCTGTTACGGATTTAAACCCTTGTGATTGATTTTGAGTTACTTCTCTATTTATAAATAATTTGATATGAAATTAGGGGAATATTAATAATTTTAATATTATTAATTAATAAAATTAGGTATAATAAAATAATAGCTAAGTTAAAAAAAAGCAAAAAAAACAAAAAAACAAAAACAAAACAAAAAAAGAAGGGGAAAACAAAGACAAAAGAAAAATAAGGAAAAGAAAGAAAGAAACACGTGCCTTAGTCCATAAAGGGCCGTCGAAGACAAAACTTTGAGAAAGTCTTATACAAATAAAAACAGAACAACATTACGCAGCAATCGCAAGGCCGCAGACAACAAGAAAATTTTAGGGTTCTTCACAAACTACTAATTCTTGAACTCAGGTATATAAAATTCCCTATTTTCAATTACCCTACAGTAATATTAGGTAAAAGTTTAATAGTTAATTCTCTTTTTTCTATATATCAACAATAAATTTCATATTTAGGTGTAAAACTTTAAAATTGATTAAAATGCACTGGTTATTGTAGAATCGATTGTTTGACTGGTGTCAATTGGACTGGGGCCTACGTATTGGCTCGAGAAGTTTTGAGGTGAGTTGATATAACCCTTTAACAAAGTGGTTTAACTCACAAAAGTATGCATACAAGGTGTTTGATGAATTGGCTAAAAGAGTGAATATGCACTTATTTGAAGTGAGTGAGTTCCTATTAGCTTGGAATTAATTTAGTTAAAGTGAGATTGATTTATTTTGACACATAAATTTTCAGATTTTTGTGTTATTCTTATATGTCATTTTCATGTTAAAAGTTCATGAAAAAGCAAGAATATTTATAAATATTTTTGAATGTTTATATCATTCTTATGCCATACCTTACATTTAAGAATTCTAGAATAAGTATGTTTGAAAAATTTAGACTTGAAAAGTCACAAAAAGAAGTTTTAGAAAGAAAAGATTTTTGGGAGAATCCTTTATTCTGAGAAGGGGTCATCGTCCAGGCCTAGGGTTCTGACCAAGGCGTTGACTTCCTGAAACTACTTGTGCCAAAGTAGGGAGCACACGAGCCGAGGGTTTCGTTGCTGAGAATTTACTTAGCCATGCTAAGGTATGATACATGAGCGCTGAGAACCATGAAGCGAGTGGCACCTCGTGGATTGGGCCTATTCGATCAGGTTGGGATCGAACCCGTGTCGATCACACGGTGACTAAGACAAAAATAGGTCAGGATAGTTGGAACTCCAAAGTATAAAGTGAATTATTTTTTTTTTTTTGAAAAGAAAATAATTTCTTTTAGAATATTCATAAAATTCTATTATGCAATTATAAGCTTTATGTTTTACATGCATTTAGAACCTTTGCTCATAATGTATATGTTATTAAATTTCGTCCCTGTCGTTGAGACTCACTAAGTACAATGGATAGTACTGACATTCTCTATTGGGAACCTACGTTGGTCTGCTGTACAACGTAGGAACCGGTTTTGCAGGCAAACAAGCCACGGGTTAGGACTTCCCTCACTTTCAGTACTATTGGTGAGCTCGCTTTTGTTCGTGGAGTATTCCTTAGAGTCATCTTTATTTAGATATTTCTTTGTTTACTTAGAGAACTGGCCAGGAAATCTCATGTCCTGAGCAGTGCGTCAGTTTATCAGTAGAGGCTTCATAGACATAGTCGTGGGGTTAAGATTCAGATGTTTTTTATAATAATTTAGTAGCATTTCATTTTTTTCCACGAATAAAGTTTTGGAGTTGGTTTATTTTAGATATTCAGATTAATTTAAGGTATTTGATTATAGTATTGCCTTATTGCATATAAAGTTTGAAGTTATAATAGATTTGATAAGCGCAAATGGTTCGCTCGGTCATGTTTAGTGATCGGGTGTCGGTCCCGGCTTGTTTAGAAAATGGGTCGTGACAAACTTGGTATCGGAGCCTCAGGTTTATGGAGTCCTAGGGGTCTATGAAGCTGTGTTAGTAGAGTCTTGTTTATGGGTATGAATTGCGCCATACTTATAAACAGGAGGCTACAAGCATTTAGGAAAAGTCTCATTTTTTCATACTTTAGATCCTGCAGTAGATCCTACCTCTAAGAATTATCTAATGTATTCGTTTCTCCAAAACTCGCAGAAATGGCTCGTACTCGCAACTCTAACACTGACACTCAAGATGCTGCTTAAGAAACTATTGTTACTATTATGGCTCAAGGCAGAACTAAAAAGGCTTCAACTCAGAAAAGGAAGGGTAAATCCACAAAGGGGGTTCAAGTACCCCGGGTTGAATAGGAAGCAGGGGTGGAGCATGATGATCCAGTACCTCAGGATCCAGTACCGCCCCCAACAGTATCTCCGGCTCAGACAACTATATCTCCATAGGTGGGTCAGATGTTTAATGCGGTCAACAACGCTATGGAGATGTTTAAAGCCTTCATGGCCAACCAGAACGAGAGAAGAGATGAGATTCCACCTCAATCAAATAGACAGAACAATTATGAGTCCTCAAGAGTGAATGAATTTTTGAAGTTGAATCCTCCGGTGTTCCATGGTTCTATAGTTTATGAAGATGCAATGTTGTGGCTGGAGGCTGTCAAGAAATCCCTCCGAGCAATGAAGGCATTTGATGATGAAGCTGTGGAGATAGCTGCTTACCAGCTTAGAGATGTGGCTGGCGCTTGGTTTGAGATGTGGGAAAAGTAAAGAGATGAATATGATGGTCCGCCTACTTGGGAAGAATTTGAAGAGGCCTTCATGGCTAACTTTATCCCGGAAGAGGATAGGGAAGCTAAGGCTACAGAGTTCGAACAACTCAAGAAAGTGAATAAAAGTGTGCAAGAGTACTACATGGAATTCATAAGGTTGGCTAAACATGCTCCTCACATGGTTAAGACAGAAAAAGCAAAGATTCGCAGGTTTGTTGGAGGTTTGGCTTACCACATTAAGGATACGACATCAGCTGCATCGGTAGGGATGACAACCTTCTCCTATGTTGTGGGATTTTCCAAGCACTTAGAAAAAGACAGACAACAAAGGAGAGAAGAAAAAGAGCATAACAAGAAAGCCCGGACAGCGGGCAGGTTTAATGGTACATCCAACGGAGGCGGAAGGGATTCCTCTAATAAGGAGTCATTAGCACCATCTCAGTTCAGTCATCAGTCAAGTGATGGGTCTTCCTTCAGACGTACTCAGAGTTATGGAAACCAGTCTCGCCAGAATCAGAATTTTAGGACATCATCATCACATAGCCAGAGTCATGTTGAGCAACATTCACACCAACAAGGTCTTTGTGGAACATGTAAGCGGCAACATTCAGGTCAGTGCAAGTTCGGGTTTCATGGTTGCTATCATTATGGAGACATTGGTTATATAAATGCCAACTCGCCAAAGTTGCAACGTAATTTCAGTGGTGGATCAACTCGTCCTTCTAGTTCCTCAGCTATTGCAGTTGCACCACCTCAGGCTCGTGGTTCTCATAATCAGACCGGGCAGGGGGCAAGCAGAGGTCCAGATCGAGTAACTTAGGGAGGGGGACAACCCCGTTTGTTTGCTACACTTTATCGTCAGAGTGCAGAGGCATCTGCAAAAGTATTACAGGTATACTTTTAGTCTGCTCACATAATGCTTATGCAAAAATGAATCCAGGTTCAACGTTTTCATATGTGACTCCATACTTTGCAATTAACCTCGGGCTAGAACCTGAACAACTTAGTGAGCCATTCCTAGTATCTACTCCAGTTGGTGAGTCAGTGAAAGTTACAAGAGTCTATAGAGGTTGTATAGTTTCATTCCAAGGTCACAACACCAAAGCCGATCTCATAGAGTTAGAAATGGTGGATTTTGATGTGATCATGGGTATGGATTGGTTGTCTTCCTGCTATGCCATGTTAGATTGTCATGCCAAGATATTCAGGTTCCAATTCCAAATGAAGAAGTCTTAGAGTGAAGGTTAGTTCAGCATCGCTTGTAGGTAAGTTTATTTCTTACCTTAAGGCACAACGAATGATCGGTAATGGGTGTTTGCCTATTTGCTCACATCATTAATCCAGAATCAGAACCATCAGCTCTTCAGTTAGTGCCAATTGTTAGAGAATTTCCAGAAGTTTTCCCAGATGACCCTCCCAGACTTCCTCCTGAAAGAATCATAGACTTTGGCATTGATCTCATGCCAGGCACTCAACCCATATTTATACCTCCTTATAGTATGGCTCCAGCAGAACTTGATGAGTTGAGAGAACAGTTGAAAGACCTTCTTGAAAAGGGCTTCATCAGGGCGAGTGTTTCACTGTGGGGTGCCCCGGTCCTATTTGTCAAGAAGAAGGATGGGTCTCTCAGAATGTGCGTCGACTATCGGCAATTGAATAAAGTTACCATTAAGAACAAGTACCCACTGCCAAGAATTGATAATTTATTTGACCAAATTCAGGGTGCAAAGTACTTTTCAAAGATAGACTTGAGGTCGGGGTACCATCAGTTGAGAATCGGAGAAGAAGATATATCTAAAACAACTTTAGAACTCACTACGGGCACTATGAATTTCTAGTAGTGTCCTTCGGGTTGACAAATGCTCCAGCTGCATTCATGGACCTTTTGAACAGAGTTTTCAAGCCATTCCTTGATACCTTTATTATCGTGTTTATAGACGATATTTTGGTATACTCTAAGAGCAAGGAAGATCATGCAGAACACCTAAGAGTAGCCTTGCAGGCCTTGAAGGAGAATGAGCTTTATGCCAAATTTTCAAAATGTGAGTTTTGGTTGTAGTCAGTAGCATTCTTAGGCCACGTGGTATCTAGTGAAGGCATAAAAGTAGACCCTCAGAAGACAGAGGCAGTCAAGAACTGGCCTAGGCCGACAACGCCAACCGAAATCAGGAGTTTCTTGGGGTTAGATGGCTACTATAGAAGGTTTGTAGAGGGGTTTTCCTCACTTGCAGCTCCATTAACTAAGTTGACTCAGAAAGCAGTTAAGTTTCAGTGGTCAGACGCTTGTGAGCAGAGTTTTCAAGAGTTAAAGAAGAGGTTGACCACTGCACCTGTGTTAACCTTGCCGACAGGTTCGGGTGGGTTCACAGTGTATTGTGATGCCTCTAGAGTGGGTCTTGGTTGTGTTCTTATGCAAAATGGAAAAGTTATTGCCTATGCTTCCAGACAGTTAAAGAATCATGAAAAGAACTACCCCACCCACGACTTGGAGCTTGCAGCAGTGGTGTTTGCATTAAAAATATGGAGACACTACCTTTATGGCGAGCATTCTGAAGTGTTTACAGATCACAAAAGCCTCTAGTACATTTTCAAGCAAAAAGAATTAAATTTGAGACAGAGAAGGTGGCTCGATCTATTGAAGGATTATGAAATCAATATCCTTTATCACCCGGGAAAAGCTAACCTGGTAGCAGATGCACTTAGTAGGAAGTCAATGGGTGTCTTGGCCCATCTTGCAGTACAAAGACGAACTTTGGGTAGAGAAATTCAAAAACTGGCAAATGGTGGAATTCGATTGGATGAGATCGAAGATGGAGGTATAACTGCTTATGCCTTAGTGCAATCCTCCCTTGTTGCGCATGTTAAGGCTAAGCAAGACGAAGATCCGTACTTAGTGAAGTTAAAAGAAGGAGTCAAAAACAAAGAAATCATCGCTTTCACTCTAGGAAGTGACAGAGTTTTGAAGTTGAATGATAGGTTATGTGTGCCTGATGTAGATGGCCTTAAGAAGACCATAATGGAAGAAGCTCACAGTTCGAGGTACTCTATCCACCCAGGTGCTACCAAAATGTATCTAGATTTGAAAAAGTTGTATTGGTGGAAAGGCATGAAGAAGCAAGTAGCAGATCATGTGGCTAAATGTTTGAATTGCCAGCAAGTCAAAGTCGAGCATCAGAGGCCTGGTGGCCTAACTCAAGATATAGAGATACCACAGTGGAAGTGGGAGGTGATTAATATGGATTTTGTAGTAGGTCTACCTCGCACATATCGTAAGCATGATTCAATTTGGGTTATTGTAAACCGACTGACAAAGTCCGCGCATTTTCTACCAGTAAAGACTACAGATTCTGCAGAGCAGTATGCGCAGTTGTACATTAAAAAAATAGTCAGATTCCATGGTACTCCAGTTTCAATCATATTTGACAGAGGCTCTCAGTTCACGGCGCATTTTTGATAAGCATTTCAGAAAAGATTAGGTGCTGAGGTCAATTTGAGCACCGCTTTCCATCACAGACCGATGGCCAGGCAGAAAGGACCATTCAGACTCTCGAAGATATGCTGCGAGCATGTGTTATAGATTTTGGAGGTAATTGGGATGATCACTTGCCACTTATAAAATTTGCTTACAATAACAGCTATCAGGCTAGCATCGGTATGGCTCCTTATGAAGCGTTGTATGGGCGAAGATGTAGGTCTCCAGTGGGTTGGTTTGAACCAGCATAGGTGCCGTTGATTGGTCAAGAGTTTGTTTGTGAGGCCTTAGAGAAAGTTCAGCTAATCAGGGAAAGATTGAAAGCGGCTCAGAGTCGTCAAAAGTCCTACTCTGACAAGAGGCATCGTGACTTAGAGTTCATGGTTGGTGACAAGGTGTTTTTGAAAGTTTCACCAATGAAAGGAGTTATGAGATTTGGTAAGACAGGGAAACCTAGTCCTAGATTTATTGGACCTTATGAGATTATAGAGAAGAAGGGAAACGTGGCTTATGAGCTACCGCTGCCTGTCGAGTTTTCCTCTGTCCATCCTGTATTTCATGTGTCTATGCTTAGGAAGTACATTCATGATGAGTCGCATATAATAGCTGTCGATACCATAGAAATTAAAGAAGGCTTGACTTATGAAGAGGTACCTATATAAATTCTTGATAGGCAAGTGAGAAAGTTGAGAACAAAAGATTTAGCATCGGTAAAAGTTTTGTGGAGTAATCATGATTCAAAAGAGGCTATGTGGGAGGTCGAAGAAGATATGAGAGAGAAATATCCATATTTATTTGAGGAAAAAGGTATGTGAATCTAGGTTTATTTGGCCTTTATATTTTAGTTATTAAATACAAGTTAGCTTGTGTTTATCTCCTTGCTAGTTTAGTGCCATGCAAGAGTACATTTAACTCATTAAAGTGATTTACTTTTGCTAAAGTGTTGTGCTTTAGATTCTTGTTGGTTATTGTGGTACCTCCTTGTAGGAGTATGAGTAACTAATTGATGAGTTATGTATGGTGCCTATGAATGGCATGAATGGAATGTTATGGTATATTTGGTTGTTGTTGGGGAGTTAGCCAAAATTTGAGTCCCTTGGAAAAGTGAGTAATATTAAGAAAATTTAAGAAGTTCAAGTGAGTAGTGCTAGCTACATTCGAGAACGAATGTTTATAAGGAGGGAAGATTGTAACACTCCTCAAATTTATAGAAGTTTCAACACTCGCTAAATATAGAATTTAATTTTTTGTAAAATCTTAAATTATACTTTTGTTACGGATTTAAACCCTTGTGATTGATTTTGAGTTATTTCTCTATTTATAAATAATTTGATATGCAATTAGGGGAATATTAATAATTTTAATATTATTAATTAATAAAAGTAGGTATAATAAAATAATAGCTAAGTTAAAAAAAAGAAAGAAAGAGAAAACCAAAAAAACAAAAACAAAAACAAAACAAAAAAGAAGGAGAAAACAAAAACAAAAGAAAAATAAGGAAAAGAAAGAAAGAAACACATGCCTTAGCCCATAAAGGGCTGTGGAAGGCAAAACTTTGAGAAAGTCTTATACAAATAAAAACAGAACAACATTACGCAGCAATCGCAAGGCCGTAGACAACAAGAAAATTTTAGGGTTCTTCGCAAATCACTAATTCTTGAATCCAGATATATAAAATTTTCTATTGTCAATTACCCTACAGTAGTATTAGGTAAAAGTTTAATAGTTAATTCCCTTCTTTCTCTATATCAACAATAAATTTCATATTTAGGTGTAAAACTTTAAAATTGATTAAAATGCACTGGTTATTGTAGAATCAATTGTTTGACTGATGTCAATTGAACTGGGGCCTATGTATTGGCTCGAGAAGTTTTGAGGTGAGTTGATATAACCTTTTAACAAAGTGGATTAGCTCACAAAAGTATGCATACAAGGTGTTTGATGAATTGGCTAAAAGAGTGAATATGTACTTAATTAAAGTGAGTGAGTTCCTATTAGCTTGGAATTATTTTAGATAAAATTAGATAATTTATTTTGACACATAAATTTTTAAATTTTTGTGTTATTCTTATATGCCATTTTCATGTTAAAAGTTCATGAAAAAGCAAGAATATTTATAAATAATTTTGAATGCTTATTTCATTCTTATGCCATACCTTACATTTAAGAATTCTAGAATAAGTATGTTTGAAAGATTTAGACTTGAAAAGGCACAAGAAGAAGTTTTAGAAAGAAAAGATTTTTGGGAGTATCCTTTATTCTGAGAAGGGGTCATCGTCCAGGCCGGCGGTCCGGACTAAGACGTTGACTTCCTGAAACTACTTGTGCCAAAGTAGGGAGCACACGAGCCGAGGGTTTCGTTTCTGAGAATTTACTT
The DNA here is from genome assembly GCA_005239505.1 of Nicotiana paniculata. Classification (NCBI taxonomy): domain Eukaryota; kingdom Viridiplantae; phylum Streptophyta; class Magnoliopsida; order Solanales; family Solanaceae; genus Nicotiana; species Nicotiana paniculata. The sequence continues at coordinate 79,700 of ML319140.1, forward strand.
AGCCATTCTAAGGTATGATACATGAGCGCTGAGAACCATGAAGCGAGTGGCACCTCGTGGATTGGGCCTATTCGACCAGGTTGGGATCGAACCCGTGCCGATCACACGGTGACTAAGACAAAAATAGGTCAGGATAGTTGGAACTCCAAAGTATAAAGTGAAGTATATTTCTTTTTAAAAAATAAAAGAATTTCTGTTAGAATATTCATAAAATTCTATTATGCAATTATAAGCTTTATGTTTTACATGCATTTAGAACCTTTGCTCATAATGTATATGTTATTAAAGTTTCATCTCTGTCGTTGAGACTCACTGAGTACAATGGATAGTACTGACATTCTCTGTTGGGAACCTACGTTGGTCTGCGGTACAACGTAGGAACCGATTTTGCAGGCAAACAGGCCACGAGTTAGGACTTCCCTCACTTCCAGTACTATTGGTGAGCTCCGCTTTTGTTCGTGGAGTATTCCTTATAGTCATCTTTATTTAGCTATTTCTTTATTTACTTAGCGAACTGGCCAGGAAATCTCATGTCCTGAGCAGTGCGTCAGTTTATCAGTAGAGGTTTCATAGACATAGTCGTGAGATTAAGATTCAGATGTTTTTGATAATAATTTAGTAGCATTTCATTATTTTCCACGAATAAAGTTTTTGGAGTTGGTTTATTTTAGATATTCAGATTAATTAAAGGTATTTGATTATAGTATTGCCTTATTGCATATAAAGTTTGAAGTTATAATAGACTTGATAAGCGCAAATAGTTCGCTCGGTCATGTTTAGTAATCGGGTACCGGTCCCGACTTGTTTAGAAAATGGACGGTGACACCAACCCACTCTTTAATGGTTAGCTTCAAAGTTATATAAACAAATAAAGTGGCACAGCCCCCTAATGTATGAAATGAAACCAAAGATCGAAACAACCCGTTATATGTGAGGAAATATAATTATCTCTATCATATCGGAACGATCCAAGGAAACAGGTCAAAATTTTTAAGGAGGCGGTGCGTAGCTTGGGGGGCAAAAAGTATAGTGGCCGTTGGGCAGTGGAATAGTGTAGCAGCATTGATGTTACTAGTAGCCAATGACTACGGATAACAAGAAATGCAGCAGCTAGAGAGCCACATTGTGTTTCATGAGTCAGGAGTGTGTGCGAGAGACGCACCAGAGACAAATTTTTAGGATCTAGATGTCGTTAGTCTGCAATGCATATCTAATTCTATCTACGACTACTTTTCGTATATATGTGTATAATTGTTGAGTTATACCGAATTGATAACTATATATTTAGGAGTTGTTGGCTTGAAAACAAGTTATGTTGGGATTAACTATAGTGAGATTAAATTCGTTATCTTGATATTATTTTCTTATTGATTGTTTGATATGTTGTATTAATTCTGGGATTATCGATTTTACTGTTTTACCCTAGAATAACTTAACATGTACAATTTCACCATCTGCCAGTATTCTTATACTACTTTTAATCCTAAAATAATTTATCCCAAATTTAATAATCAAACAAAAAATAATTTTTATTTCAGAATTATTTTAGTTTATCAATCCTACTAGACCGTATTGTATATCATTTACATATTGTGGGGACAGCCATGGGAGAAAGAGATGCCTTTTATGCATCCTTATATCATTGGCATTGACTCGCTTGTCCAAATCCCTTTGGAAAGTTCCCTTTTTAATGTCTTTTTATGGGGATTCTAACACCTTTCTGCCCCTCGTCTCAGCCCCACCATCCCACAAAAAAGCCTTATTTTTCTCTCTCCATGTCGGATCCTTTTAATGTCAAGTTTATTAACAATGTCTTTGTTTGCTGACTCTGTGCCAGAAGCTCAGGCCTTAGCTCGTGAGATATTCACATCATGATTCATAAGTAACAACTGATCAATCAAGAAAAAGAAGTGAAAACAAGAAACTGATTCATTTTTTTTTTTGGATTCTGATAGATTCATTTCTGTTTTTGAATAGAAATGAGTACAATATGGGCACAACAAAATTAAAGAACCGTGACTGTTTCCTCTATTTTCAAAAATCGATTGTACTCTTTTCAGTAATCATAAATGACTTTTGTCACATATTATTGCTTTACGGACAGTCTTTCTGCATTGAAACTTAGAAAGAGGTGGATAAACTTGAAACAGTGTTTCACACTGAAATATTTTCAACTTACTTAATTAGTTAGTAGTTTGTAAATTAATTTTCAACTTCTGGGCGTGTACATAATAAGTACAAGCAAATTGGTTAACATTGATGGCGACAAGAAAATTAAGCTTATATTACAAGTTCAAAAAAAAAGGCCGTTTAATCAAGTTAGTACTTTCTTTTAAATTTTACCTCTGATTTGTCTTATTCCACCATTTAGATTGAATTTAGTGAAGAACACAAAACTATTGATTCTGTGTTTGATTTTCTGAAACTGTTAATTTCAGTAACTCTTTACTTACTTCTGGAATACTGCTACTCCAGATTTTTTGTTAGTTTAATCTTTGTTTGACCATTTCAACTAGAATTGTGCTCTTGAGAGAGGTACAAGGGTTTCAAAAATCAGATATTCAATGAAATTAAATCAAGGAGATACAGGGGAATCTAACCTATTTTTAATGCCTAAGATACCAACTACTACATTTTCAAGAAAATCTCAGTAGCTTGAATCTCTGTGCACCTAGTAAGCAAATTAGTAGCAAAATACACTAGGCATGTCTGTGTTTTTTTGTAATCCACAATTTACAGCATATCAATGAAACAGCTCAACGATTTATGGAACCACAAGGCCTATCTGTCAGATTCATTTGAAAATAGATGCTTCACTTGCTCCACTAAATCATATTACTTTAATACACTTTTCTAACTATCTGCTGCCTACCACATTGGGAGATGCCCAATCCGAATCAGTTCATATAAAAATGGACAATAAGATAAAATAGAAGTTTCAGTTTTTCTTTCCTTTTCTCTTTTTTCGGTTTTGTTTTTAACTCATTACTAGGACCACAGGTTTCCATTTTCTGGTGTTGCTCTTAAACAGTTAACTGTATCATCAACTTTGGTCTACACCGGCAAATACAACTCCATTTCATTTTTTGTATTTGAAGCTAATTAATTCTCAAGATCAGTAAAAATCAAGAAAGTTGAAAGGAAAATGTAAGTGGCATTATTCGACAGTAAGAAATGACTATCTTCTTTTGCTTCCGTTGTACAGTTTTTGGTCTCTTTCTGCAAAAAGAAAAAGAGTCATATGGAGCAATTTATTTATGGAAAACTGTTCCTTTGTTGCTGCTGTAGCTAAATAAGAAAGAAGCTTTTCTAATGAGTAGTTGAACATCACGACAAAAACCAAAGGCCTGACATATGACTACATTTAGCGAATAGTATACCTCTTTTTCTTTTCTCTCCTTCTTGGAAAAGGTCAAGTCTTAAGGTCCCTCTATAAGCATATGTATTTTAATTTGAGGATTCTATTGACAAACGTTAGTCTCTTTGGTACTCAAGGACAATTAGGTATCTTCTTTGCCATTTCTTAATTAGACTTTAATAAAAAAGAAGATTTAGACAAAAGGAACCCCACAAAAACTTCATTTCCCTTTAAGCATCCAATGTTCCCTTTAACCCCCTTCCTTTGAGGATGGCACTATTTTTTTTTATCTCTTTTTAGCCTTATATATATATATATATATATATATATATATATATATATATATATATATATGTTAAAAACCTTAATTTCACTATGGTACCTTTTGATTACTGGCCCTTTTTTGTTATACTTGGTTAGGCACATTTAAAGACCCCCTCATGTAAAGGCAACAAAAGTTAAATGAATTTAATACTTCAAGAAAAGTGCTGCTTGAAAATGGAAAAAGATTTATGATTTCCACAATAGCTTTAAAAAAGTAACAGTATATTTCAAACACAAAATTTTCTTTTAAGAAAGCATAATTTCCCAAAAATAAAAAAAGCTATAATTATGGGAATTGTTTTTTCTCTCCTCGTGAAAATGGATATCATAGTGTAGTTGCTCACATAAACCTTGATTGAGCAACTGAAATCATCTCATGTATTTCAACTAATAAAGATTTCACTACTTATATATGAGGATTTGGTTGTTTTCGGGTATGAATCATATAATAATAATGACAATATCATAAGTACATGCATATACATGCGTGCATATTGTTTAATACTATATGAGTGGTTGAATTCACACGAAATACCTTATTAAGTGTGCCCTAGGTCCTACAATTTTCTAGTATACAACTTTTTTGTTGACCTCAAAATCAACCTTTGAAAGGCTCAATTTTCCATCAAAAAGTTTGAGTATAAATACGTTATAACCTATGACCTATGGTCTATGAATTTGTAAAATAGCCAAACAAAAAATATAGAGATTAAACTTGGGGACTAAGGGGTTATTATTAGGAAAAATAATACAAGTATTAGTCCTATGCATTACTAATACTTTGTTTGGTACATTTTTTCAACTTATGTATTAGTTATACATCATACTTGACATTATCCTACGCATAAATAATGCATAGAAAACTATGACATTAGTAATACCAAGGCTTTAATGCATGCATTAGTATGATTAAAGATAAAATTGTCCTTAAAGTCCCTTAAAACTAGAGAATATGGAGAGCATTTTTGTAAGCAATTATTTTTCTTAAAAATTATGCAATATATTATAATTTTGATACACTACACTAAACAGTAAATAAAAAATAATATTTGCATTGCTAATCCATACATTACTAATAAACCCTATCAAACGAACGAGCCCTTGTATACATAAGAGTGGGCACAAAGGTGTGGGACAAAGGGGGTGGAAGGGCCGGTCAACAACTCCCACTAGCTTACCAACAACAAGTGAAACGATTGTGGAAAAATGGGTTGTCAATACTTGTAATATTAATCCATTTTAATTTGTTAATAATCTGTTTTAAGTTTTAGTTAAAGCCCTTTAAGCCACTATTTTTATTCCTCCCTCCAATCCCTGACCTTTTGTGAGCTCCTCTTTCTAGTCGAGTAAATATACCTACTTTTAGATACCTTTGACATTTTAGAGCTTTAATAGGAAGACTCTTGTCACTCTTTTACTCTTTTTTCAGTAGAAAAAAGCTCCCTTCACCTTCCCCTTCATTGCACAAAAGCTATATTGGGAATGTGGGAATAACAGATTTTTGGAGCAAAAGAGAGCATCTGTTAGCTGTTACTTTCAACTCCTGGTCAAAAGGGCTGCTTTTTGTCTCGGCCATTTCTTTTTTGTGTGTAAAGGAGCTACTCTGGTTTTCACACTGTTGAGCCCCAGTTAGTTCTTGAGTGTGGTGGCTTTAATTTCTGCAAAAATGCAAGGAGAAAAATTGAGTTTTTGATTCCAAGCTGAGATTTTTTAGGCCTATTTGGGGTCTTTATGCCTGTGGGTCTATTTCCATCTTCCAAAAATCTGATTTTTGATAGTTAGCTGTATTGAAGTATGCAATGGTAAGTGTTCTGTGATCCATTTTTTGCTGTTCCATTTACGCATTGGCCAAGAAAATTAGTTTCTTGATGGCTAAATGGGGAAACTTTTCATTGTCATTGAGTGGGTTGCAGATATGGATTTTGAAGGGTTTAGTACCAGTACCAGTAAATTGCCTGGAAATGGAGTGATATCTTCTATACACACGCGTTCCAAGAGGTAGCCTTTGGATTTCTTCTTGTTTTATAATTTCTCATTTTTCTCTTTCTTACTTCACTGTATTAGAGGTCTGCTTAACTGGACAATTTTCTTATTGGGTATGTTCCCCAAGGTAGATATTACTTGGTGTTTTGTACAAAGAAACCTCTCTAGATCACATCTGTGCAACTATGTGTTTGCTTGATAAACTGGCCCTTCTTGCAATTTTCTTGGTACCACTGTGGGCTTAGCATTACTGCAAAATTGGGAAGCTTTTGTAGGAAGATTGGGAAAGGGGAAAGGGTTTTTTGTATGATATGGACTATTGAATCTAGCATCCAAGTTTCTGAACTACCATTCCATTTTCTTCTGTTCTTAAATCCTACTTCTTTAGTTCTGCATAAAGCATGTTTGCTTATTTTAGAAGTCTCTACCGGATATGCCCCGTGGCTAAATCTTTCCTATATGTGGTTTCTTCAGTCTTGTCTACAGCTTTATTCAATCTTGTTATGTGGTTTCTGTAATGACAGCTTCCCGGATAAGCGAGGACCCAAGGAGGACATCGTGGATCCTTCTGTAGAGGCCTCTAATCTATTGAAGTTGGTAAGGAAACTTCCATCTTGTCTTCTGATATTTAAAAGCTCTCAAGCAATATGTGAGTGAAATTTTGCAACGTCAAAATATAGGAAAAGGAAAGTAAAAGTAAAAAAAAAAAAAAAAGAAGACAGAATGGAACTCCCAACATCATGCTGCCATGATCTTCTACCTAGCTTCCTGTATTCCTGTCCTTCTCTGCTCTAAAATCCATTTCTCACTTTCTGTGTACTTGACCAAGGAAATGCTGGGATTGGATTCTTTTTTTCTGATATCTCTATGATTCGATTTATTAATTCTCTCTTCTGCAAACAGAAAGAAATAAGTACAACTCCTCGAGGTACCCAGCTTTTTCAACTGACAATCATTTTATATTTCACCAGGATATGAGGCACGCGAATGACAGCAATGTGAGCGAGAAGAAACAATCATCCACGTCTGAAGTTCAGAGTTCTCTGAGGCAAGAGGTAGCCTAACATAGATGATATATCTTTTCAGACAGTTGAATTGATTAGATTGTTAATGTAATGGTCAAAACCATATCTCACTGCAGATAATGCAGCTGGAGAGAAGATTACATGATCAAGTTGCAGTTCGATGTGCTCTTGAGAAAGCATTAGGATATAAAACTTCTTCTCAAGATGTTAATGAAGTGACCTCAATGCCTAAGGTACCTCCTCCTGCTCCTTGTAGTCGTAAAATGAACTATATAATATGCTATATATTTGAGGTACTTCCAATTTGAAGAGCTGGATTTCAGATATGTAAGATGCACATATTATTAGCTTTAGATATACTGTCAGAGTGTTTGCAAAATTTGGGGATTTCACACATTTATAACTCTCTGTGAAGCTGGTTTTGTAGTTTAAGGCTCAAATAGTCTATTGTGGTTGGCTCATGGTTTTTGTTGGATACTTTTCTTATATATTAGATGATCCGTTACCCTTATCTCTGTCATATGCTGATTGTACTCTTGTCAATTGATTTCAGCCAGCCATAGAACTGATTAGAGATATTGCAGTACTAGAGTTGGAAGTTGGGCATCTGGAACAGTATCTTCTCTCACTATACAGAAAAGCCTTTGATCAACAAATCTCATCTTTGTCTCCTCCCACAAAAGATGTTAAACTAAAATCTCCTATAAGTACCCCAAGAAGGCGTCTTGAATTCTCCAATTCTGATGTGATGTTGAGAAGGGAAAACTCTTCATCTCGAGTTAATAGTCAAACAGAATTACATCCACGGAAAGAAACTAATAGCATGGCAGAAGAAAAAATTAATGATTCTGGAGTTAATAGAAGCCATTCTTCGTTATCTCAGCGTTCAGCTCAGTCGAGCAGAGCTTCTCCACCAGAGGAGACACTGGGCAAAGCTTTGCGTGCTTGTCATTCTCAACCTTTATGTATGATGGAGGTAATTTACCTGAGGGAGACAAATTCTTGTTGCACTCTCTGAAATTTGAGGGAAGGAGTGATTTTGTATTAAATCTCTTCGAAATGTGGAGTGGTTTTTTCTGTACAGAACGATAAACTTTTTAAAAAATTGAGTCTTTTCTTATGCCTTCTTTGCAGTATGCGCAGAATACTTCTTCAAATGTAATCAGTTTGGCGGAACATCTTGGCACCCGTATCTCTGATCACATTCCAGAAACACCAAATAAGCTGTCTGAGGACATGATAAAGTGCATGTGCACCATATATTGCAAGCTTGCTGATCCTCCACTAACAAATCCTGGCCTTTCATCGCCAACCTCATCTTTGTCTTCCATAAGTGCATTTTCTCCAAAAGACATATGGAGTCCAGGATTTAGGAATGATTCATCTTTTGATGTTCGGCTGGACAATCCTTTTCATGTGGAAGGGTTGAAGGAATTCAGTGGACCTTACAGCACTATGGTTGAAGTACAGTGTGTATATAGAGATACTCAAAAATTGGGGGATATTGAACCAATGTTACAGAATTTCAGGTGAGTGCAGTTGATACTCAAGGCACCTCATGGCATGACTTTTTCCTTTTCTTATTGTATAACACTCATTGACGTGTCATATTGCAGGTCACTTATTTCTCGCTTAGAACAAATAGATCCACGAAAATTGACTCACGAAGAGAAGCTAGCATTCTGGATTAACGTGCATAATGCATTGGTGATGCATGTAAGATTCCTTGTTGATTAGAGCATCAGCATTATAGTTTTGGAAATCATTGAAGTCAATATGTACTTTTAGCTGATGGTGGAGTTTTTCTATTTCTGTGTAGGCATTTTTAGCTTACGGTATTCCTCAAAACAATGTGAAGAGAATATATCTACTCTTGAAGGTTGGCAAACAAACTTATTTATTTGGCTAAGAATTGCTTGGTGGAGATGTTGTCTAACCTTATTGCTTAATCCAGGCTGCCTATAATGTTGGAGGTCATGTAGTAAGTGCCGATATGATACAGAACTCTATCCTGGGATGTCGAATGTCCAGACCAGGACAGGTACAACCTCATGAACTATTTTCTTGTTACATATCCATTCTCAGGTTAGATTACATGTCCAACAGTTATGTTCTAAGCTGCACAATCAATTAACTGCACCTCAAAACATCGGCTCTCCTTGAAGTATATCCCAAGAGCATTTAGTATCTTTCTTTCCTTTATTTTTTTCTGATGAAGTTAGGCATCTTTCTTTCCTTCTTGCAGTCAAAATTTCTGTACTCATTCGAAAATAATTGAATAATACTCCAGCTTAGTGATTTTTATTCTTGGCACCTCTCTAGTTCTACTGGTGTTGGAGGATTTGATACTTGAAATGCTGATAAAGTTCTCTATCAATGCAGTGGCTTCGCTTGTTACTTTCTTCTAAAGGAAAATTCAAGGCGGGGGATGAAAGACAAACATACGCTATTGAACATCCAGAACCCCTACTGCATTTTTCACTATGCTCTGGCAACCACTCAGATCCCGCGGTATTTGCCATAATATATTCTTCTTGTTATCTTCTCCATGAGCATTTGAGTAAAACAACTGTTTTTGCTCATCACAAAGCTAGAAATAGGCATCAACTTCCATCTTAAAACTAATTTAAGATCTGGGAACATCTATTCACCGGTCATGAAAATAGTTGTTGATCTCTGCTATGCAAATTCAGTTACACGTTTGAAAAAAGTTAGAATTAGTGGTGACGTGGAGGCCAATTTCCATAATCAAGTTCTTTCCGAACTTCAGGATCTTGTCATTTCAATGATGCCAGCCTCCTTGGCATCTATAAAGTCGTATCTGGACTAAAAAGTCTCTAGAGACTAGTTTCATTCTTTTCTTCTGCACTTAATGATTGAAAAGAAGAAAAAGATGACAATATTTTTTAATCATTTGAGAACAAAATTTGATGACTAACGATTAAGTTTGTTTGTCTAACGGGGGAGTCAAATGTTTGTTGTCAGGTTCGAGTCTATACACCCAAGAGAGTATTTCAGGAGCTGGAAGTCGCAAAAGAAGAATATATCAGGGCTACCTTCGGTGTGAGGAAGGATCAGAAAATTGTTTTGCCTAAAGTAGTGGAGTCCTTTGCTAAGGATTCTAACTTATGTCCTGCCGGTGTGATGGAGATGGTCCAGCAATCTTTACCGGATTCTCTTAGAAAGAGCATTAAGAAGATTCCACAGGGGAAGGGCCGCAAGAATATTGAATGGGCTCCACATAATTTCTCTTTCCGGTATCTGATAATGAAGGACCTGGTGAAATGACTACTTTGATGGTATGCTTAAGCTTAATTGAAGGATCCGGTTGTTTATTTTTTTTGTCTTTGAAAGGCGTCTCAATTTTTTTTTCTTTCATCCCTTCTGTATAAATGAATGGTAGTTTGTGTTAGAATGGAGGATGATCAAAGTTCCTATAATTTTGCGTCTTTGTGGAAGTGCCCTCCATTCTTTGGCTATTGTTACTAGAGCAAAGCTTAGTTTGTGTGTAAGAACCAGCAATTTTGAGTTTCAGTCTCGTACATAAATCTAATTCATATTCATTGCTCAACTATCACTGGAGTTTTAAAGTATTTATGTTTGTTTGGCGCAAAAAAGACGAGGAAAACATATGTTAAATAAAAAGCAATAATTTTGGATTCTGCATAAAATTGTAGATTAGAAAAGTGGATAGCTTAGTAAGGTTTCTCTCCAATTACATTTCCAGGTGGATTATAGAAACATATGGTTAGTATAGTGTGGTTGTTGGAGCAAGTAGCTTGAGCACAACCAAGTTCCAGCGAGTTTTTCCAGACCACTTGGGTGTAAGAGAAGCATTGGTGGCCCTGTATGCAGGAGTTGTTAGCATAATTGTAAAATTTCTTTTCAGCAACCCAGATATCCACAGCTACTTGTGGTGGTATTGCAACCAATCCTCTAAACAGGAGTTGAAGTTGCCCATAGTTGACGCTGCTTAAGTTTGCAAAGCTGCAGTTACGTTTGTCCCTCTGGTAGCGCGTAACGATGCTGGTGGCATTGGCGAGAATGAAGCTCCATTTCAGAGGGCCAACTCCGACCTCAGCTCTTGCCTTGTTGTGCGCATCTAAGAACTCTTGGGCGGCACTGGATGGGGCAGCTGGAGTTGTGCCTCCTGCAATTGGTGGTGCAACACTCTGCCCGTGATGTTCAGAGACAGCAATGAGTGATTGGAAGAGTAATGTGAGTAAGAAGAGCTTGGTCATTGTGTTTCTACTTTGAACTCGGGATAGTCAATGAGCAGCTTTATATAAGTACAATGTCACTAGTTACTTGCACATATTTACATCACCATTTACTACAAAATACTTTAATTTTACTTCTCTATGGCCAATCATACCAATTGAATATTTAACTTGATAAGGATTGTCCCAAGAGTATATAAGGAGATAAATAGTACATTCTTTAGATAATGCGGGACACTCTAACACCGCCCACGCTCACCCCTAGAAACTGGAGCATAGAGTTGATTGCAACACTCTTACACCACACACGCTAGGCCTGACAACTAGAACATGCGCAACATAACATGGCGGAAATACAAGAAATGGGATGAGTTTGACTATGATACCAAGTAAATATTAATTTTGACCCTAACTATACCTTAAAAACTAGCTTATGAGGTGACTATTATCCAAAACGAAACATCAGTTCATTCCCTCAGCCAATATGGGACCATCTTCCAGCTCAATAACAAAAGTAACTCTTTCTCGTCTGCAAAATACTAATTAACTCACTGCAGTTGTATATATTTTTGTGCGTAACTACGTGCTGATATACTAACTTGTTACGCGCTGTGAATAGAATTGAAGAAACACAGAGAGAAATGACATGCTTCTGTTAACGGAGGGGTGAAATCAACTCAGCCATGTGACATGCTTCTCTTATTAACCATCAGTTCAGCACACCAAACTAGACAACATATCTGAATACCTGAAATCATTTGATGGCGAAAAGAAGTTGTCCCCTATTTATTCTCATGCCCATGCTGCTTATTTACTACTAGGGTGTCCACGGGAACGAAAAATCATACAAAACCAAAAACTGACTCGAAACCAAGAAAAAAATTGACATATTTTTGGTTTGATTTGATCTTAATTTTTAATTTTAAAAATCGACAATATTTGGTTTGGTTTAGATTTTAAGAATAACTAACCAAAAAAATCGAATCAAATCGATTAAAAAAATACTAATTTAAAAATTATAGTTACACACACATGTGTACACTTTTATATAAAATTCACAAAATTTTACGGTACATATTAATCTTTTACACTATTGGTTTGTAATCTAGTTCTTTGTCTTTATAGAATTTAGTTCTTTGCCTTTACTTCTAGTTTGATTTGTAGTCTTTATTTTATTAAGTTCAAGAATCTATTTCATGTTAAAAATAACTTGTCATTAATTGAGTGCTTAAATTATTCATCACTATTTTGTTCAATTATCATCAAAATATATTGGTAAATGACTGTTGGTCTTTAAGCTTAGTGCATCTTAATTTTAAGCTTGGTGTAACTTAAAGAGAGTGAATGAAAAATGGTGGGAAAAGAAATGGAGGGAAGTGAAATTTTGAATTAGTGCACTTTGTCCCTCATTGGAAGAAGGAAAGAAAATCTATGTGTATATATAGAGAAGCTCTTCTTCTAGCTCTTAAAGAGTTGAGAAGAAGGAAAGCCTCGCGTCGTCGTCGCTCGGCTCGGCTTCGGCTTCGGTCAAAGATTGATTGATTAATCTTTTTTGACAAAGGTACGGTACGGTCCGTTTTTCTTTCCCGGATTATTTTAAATCTGTTTTTAATTTTCCCACAATATCCACACCTGTTCCAACAACTATGGCTGTTCTAAAAGGTTGCAAAACCTTTTCAGAAACAGTACGAAATTGGCTATAAATGTGCCTTGAATACCGAAATTTTTACTTACTAAATTTTCTGATCTTCTTCTGCACAAAATAATCCAGTGTGTTTTACGACCATCGAGTGGTTCGCCGATCACCAGAGTTTTTGGTACCGATACGCTGGTGAGTTAAATCGTTCTATCCTGGGAGGATATATTCCAAAACCTCGGGTACTTGAGGGAAATAATTTCCTTAAGGACACACTGTGTATTCAGTGGGCTCGATTAATTCTTATACTATTTTCAGAAGAGAATTGACGTTCTAGTTCTACTAACTTTTCTGTTTCTATATTTTTAGAAAGTTTAATATTTTATTTATTTTACAGCAATAAAGATTAATAACAATCTTAAGGAAATTATAATTTTTTATATATTCTGTATTCTGTTTGTGAAAATTAAAACCTGTGTGATTTTTCACTCCTTCTGAATTTTATTATTCTGATTTGAAGATATAAAAACTTCATCAGAGTTTTGAAATTCAGAAAACGATTTGAAGAACATAAAAACTTCATCGTTTTCTGTGAAACAGTATATAAAAACTTTAGTTTTTATTTATTATACATACTGTTTATTGTTAATTACAGTATTGTTTACTGTTCTGATTTTGCCATTGATTGAACTCTTCTGTTGCAGTGAAAAATGGCATTGATAACGAAAATTCTTCTGCGACTGTTGCGGCAACAACAATAGCCTCGTCAAGCCGGATTGCTGTTCCACCGGCAGAAAAACCGGAGAAATTTTCTGGAGCCAATTTCAAAGGATGACATCAAAGGGTGTTCTTCTGGCTTACCACACTCGATATGCAAAAATTCACTAGTGAAGAACCTCCAGTGCCTGTTGCGGATATGCCGGACAACGAGAAGTTCATGATTGTTGAAGCATGGAAGCAGGCAGATTTTCTTTGCAAAGGCTATGTCCTAAGCGCTTTAGAAGTTGACTTTTACAATGTGTACAGTGCGATGAATACTTCAAAAGAATTATGGGACGTACTTGAGAAGAAGTACAAGACGGAAGATGCATGCTTGAAAAAATTTGTGGTTGCCAAGTTTCTAGACTATAAAATGATAGACAACAAAACTGTGGGAACCCAAGTTCAGGAGCTTCAACTTATTTTTCACGACCTTATTGCTGAAGGTATGGTCGTGAATGAAGCATTTCAAGTGGCTGCAATGATTGAAAAGTTGCCTCCTTCGTGGAGAGATTTCAAGAACTATCTTAAGCACAAGCGCAAAGAAATGAAGTTGGAAGATCTTGTGATTCGTCTCAAGATTGAGGAAGACAACAAAACAGCCGAGAAGAAGTCTCGTGGAAATTCAACGATCATGGGAGCTAATATCGTTGAGGAGACTGCTCCAAAAAGTAAGAAGAGGAAGAGATCTTCTGGACAGACTAAGGAGCAGAACAAAAAGAAATTCAAGGGCAACTGCCACAACTGTGGAAGAGTTGGTCACAAAGCCGCTGATTGTCGTCTCCCGAAAAAGGATAAGAAGAAGGGACATGCCAACATAATGGAGAAGAATGATGACATTGATGATCTTTGTGCAATGCTTTCGGAATGCAACTTAGTTGGAAATCCAAAGGAGTGATGGATTGACTCCGGAGCCACTCGACATGTTTGCACTATCAAAGAAGCATTTGCGACTTACTCTACTGCTGGTCCCGAAGAAGAGATTTCCATGGGAAATAATTTAACAGCCAAAATTGAAGGTTATGGGAAGAAATTCTTAAATATGACTTCCGGCAAGGTGTCAACGCTCAACAACATTCTTCATGTTCCTACTATTAGGAAGAATTCAGTTTCTACTTCTTTACTTGTGAATAATGGATTAAAATGTGTATTTGTTTCTGATAAAGTTGTTGTGAGTAAGAATGAAATGTATGTTGGAAAATGCTACATCACGAAGGACCTTTTCAAACTCAATGTAATGGTTGTTGATAGTATGAATAAAATTTCAGCTTCTTCTTATTTTTTGGATTCAGATGATTTATGGCATATTCGTATATGACATGTTAATTATAAAACCTTGCGAAAGTTAATTAATTTAGAAGTATTGCCTAAATTCGAGTGTAATAAATTGAAATGTCAAATATGTCTTGAATCTAAGTTTGTAAAACATCCTTATAGTCTGTTGAAAGGAATTCAAATCCTTTAGACTTAATTCATACTGACATTTGCGATATGAAGTCGACACCATCTCGAGGTGGGAAAAAGTATTTTATTACTTTTATTGACGACTGCACTCGATATTGTTATGTTTATTTGCTTAATAGTAAGGATGAAGCAATTGAAGCATTTAAGCAATACAAGAATGAAGTGGAGAATCAATTGAATAAAGAGAAAAATGATAGAGGTGGAGAATATGAATCTCCGTTTGCAGAAATATGTTCGGAATATGAAATTATCCATCAAACTACCGCACCTTACACACCTCAATCCAACGGGATTGCGGAAAGAAAAAGTCAGACATTAAAGGAAATGATGAATTCTTTATTAATAAGTTCTGGATTACCGCAGAGTTTGTGGGAGGAAGTTATCCTTACAGTTAACCGAATACTCAACAGAGTATCCCACAACAAAACGCAATCTATTCCATATAAAAAATAGAAAGGAAGAAAACCTAACTTGAAATATTTCAAAGTGTGGGGGTGTCTAGCAAAGGTACAAGTTCCTTTACCTAAAAGGGTTAAGATCGGACCAAAAACAGTAGATTGCGTTTTCATTGGATATGCTACAAACAGTAAAGCATGTCGGCTTTTGGTCCATAAATCCGATAATCCTGAGATTCATGTTAATACGGTAATGGAATCAGATAATGCTGAATTCTTTGAATTTATCCGTATAAAATTGAATGCGAGTCGTTAAGTGAAATACCTAAATGACCTCGGGAAGAACCAAAGGAAAATACTCCAAGTGTAGAAGATCCAAGGCTTAGCAAACGTCAAAGAACATCTACTTCCTTTGGACCAGATTTTGTGACTTTCTTGCTTGAAAATGAACCTCAAACTTTTAAAGCAGCTATGTCGTCTTCTGATTCGGTGTTGTGGAAAGAGACATCCAATAGTGAGATTCAATCAATTTTAGATAACCATACATAGGAATTGGTTGATCTTTCTCCTGGAATTAAGCCTTTAGTTTCGAAATGGATCTTTAAACGAAAAATGAAAGCTGATGGCACTATTGACAAATATAAGGCAAGACTTGTTGTCAAAGGTTATAGACAAAAGGAAGGCCTTGATTACTTTGACACTTACTCACCAGTAACGAGGATAACATCTATTAGGATGTTAGTGGCATTAGCGGCCGTGTATGGTCTTGAAATCCATCAAATGGATGTTAAAACAACTTTCTTAAATGGAGAATTGGAGGAAGAGATTTACATGGAACAACCTGAGGGTTTTCTGATTCCTGGTAAACAAAAGAAAGTGTGCAAACTTGTTAAGTCGCTTTATGGACTTAAAAAAGCACCCAAACAATGGCATGCCAAATTTGATCAAACAATGTTGGCAAATGGGTTTAAAATTAACGAGTGCGACAAATGTGTTCACATTAAAAACACTCCAGGTCATGAAGTCATTATTTGTTTATATGTTGATGACATGTTGATAATGAGCAAAAGCATGTCAGATATAAATGCTACAAAGCGCATGTTGGCTAGCAAATTCGATATGAAAAACTTAGGAGTTGCTGATGTGATCTTAAGAATCAGAATTCACAAGACTCCACAAGGTCTAGCATTATCACAGTGTCACTACATTGAAAAGGTACTTGACAAGTTCAAGTATTTGGATTTCAAAATTGCCAAGATTCCAATTGACGTGAGTTATGCACTTCAAAAGAATGAAGGTGAAAGTGACTCACAACTGTACTATGCAAGAGTATTGGGAAGTTTGATGTATATAATGAATTGTACGCGACCAGATATAGCATGCGCTATTAGCAAACTGAGTCAATTTACAATTAATCCCAATCAAATACATTGGATGGCAATGAAACGAGTTTTGGAGTATCTCAAACATACCCAAAACTATGCTTTGCATTATAACAAATATCCCTCCGTGATCGAGGGATATAGTGATGCAAATTGGATCACCGGATCATCTGAAGTTAAATCCACGAGTGGATATGTTTTCACAATTGGGGGTGGAGCAGTGTCTTTGAAATCATCCAAACAAACGTGCATCGCCCGTTCTACAATGGAATCTGAATTCATAACTTTAGATAAGGCCGGTGAAGAAGATGAATGAATGCGGAATTTCTTGGAAGATATTCCATTTTGGCCCAAACCTTTGGCACCTATTTGTATACATTGTGATAGTCAAGCGGCAATAGGGAGGGCAGGGAGCATTATGTATAACGGAAAATCTCGTCATATACGATGGAGAAATAATACCATTATACAACTACTCTCTAGTGGTGTTATCACAATTGACTACGTAAATTCAAGAGATAACGTGTCAGATCCACTTACAAAAGGCCTATCTAGAGAGACAGTTGAAAGATCATCAAAGAGAATGGGGTTAAGGCCTAGAACAAGTCATCATGGCGGTAACTCTACCTAGAAGACTGGAGATCCCACGAGCTAAGTTCAAAGAGATCAAACAAAGTCATGGATGACAGTTCAGCATTGTCAAATTACTCAATCCATTCTCGTGATGAAGACAAAGTTCAGAAATCAAGGTAAAGCATTAAGGCTTTTTGATGAGTCAATAAAGCTTAAAGCTTTTTAATGATTTGCTAAATCTGGAAGGATATGACCAGATAATGTGTCTTTAGGATTACATGTTTAGAAATCACCTATATGAGTGTGAAGTGTAAGCCGCTTCAAGGGGAATGAAAGTAAAGGTCTATTATCTAAGCACTCATGAAACCATGCAGTGTTCATGGCTGAAACGAACACAACCGTGAGAACCATAGATGGTTAAGGATTGACTGTGTGACTTATGTTGTCTAGGTATACAACAAATCTCAACGATTCAAAGATATCAAATCTACCGATTGACCGAGTATATCCGATATAAGTTCACTACGGAAAGTTCAAAGGGAAACCTACTTATCCAAATGCAATTAATTCTTGCATGTAAAACACACACACGTCCATGCATTCCTTTATTTTATAGCCATTCCCCATTCATGTGGGGGATTGTTGGTCTTTAAGCTTAGTGTAGCTTAATTTTAAGCTTGGTGTAGCTTGAAAAGAGTGAATGGAAAATGGTGGGAAAAGAAATGGAGGGAAGTGAAATTTTGAATTAGTGCAATTTGTCCCTCATTGGAAGAAGGAAATAAAATCTATATGTATATATAGAGAAGCTCTTCTTCTAGCTCTTAAAGAGTTGAGAAGAAGGCAAGCGTCACGCCGTCGTCGTCGTCGTCGCTCGGCTTCGGATTCAGATTTAATTTGGATTTGGTCAAAGATCGATTGATTGATTGATATTTTTGGACAAAGGTCCGATCCGGTCCTATTTTCTTTCCCGGATTATTTTAAATCCATTTTAATTTTTTGGCAATATATTTGGATTTGGATTTGGATTTGGATTTTGATTTTGGTCAAAGATTGATTGATTGATTAATATTTTTGGACAAAGGTCCGGTCCGCTCCTGTTTTCTTTCTCGGATTATTTTAAATTCGTTTTAATTTTTCGGCATTATTCACACCTGTTCCACCAGCTATGGCTGTTCTGAAAGGTTGCAAAACCTTTTCAGAAACAATACGAAATTGGATATAAATATGTCTTGAATCCCATAATTTTTACTTACTAAATTTTCTGATCTTCTTCTGCACAAAATATTCCAGTGTGTTTTACGACCATCGAGTGGTTCGTTGTTCACCAGAGTTTTTGGTACCGAGTACATGAGTGAGTTAAATCGTTCTATCCTGGGAGGATATATTCCAAAACCTCGGGTACTTGAGGGGAATAATTTCCTTAAGGACACACTGTATATTCAGTGGGCTCAGTTTATTCTTATATTATTTTTAGAAGGGAATTGACGTTCTAGTTCTACTAACTTTTCCGTTTCTGTATTTTCAGAAATTTTACTGTTTTATTTATTTTACAACAATATAGATTAATAACAATGACAACTATTCATAAAGTGTAATTGGCTTGGAAGTGTTATGCTAGAATTTAGTCGGTAGAACATGTACATGACGTACAATGTATTTCACATATTTATAGAAAACTCAACAAAAAGAATCAAAATGACAAAATCGGCAAAAATCTAATTGGTAAAACATTAATTCAATTATATTGGTTTGATTCCAATAATAAAAAACTGGAGACTAAATTGGTTTGATTTTTTTGAGAGAAAAATTGACTCAGACCGAATTATGAATACTACTCATTTACTGCTAGTCATCATTTAAAGAGAAACTTAAAGTGATAGAAACCTAGTGAAAATACAGAGGTTGGAGGAGATTTCTGAGACCCTTTTCATATTAACGTGTTTGGATAAGAATATTGTTTTGTTTTTGTTTTGATTTCGTTTCAATTTATTCTTTTAAAAGTGTTTGTATTTGGTTTTGGAAGAGTTCTCTAGGTTTCTGGGAGATTTTTTTTTCAAAATATAATTGTGTTTACCTCGAAATACGAGTAACAATTAAACTTGTTATGTGATTATAAGAATACGTGATCTAATTCAATGCCGATTGATAAATAGCTAAGTAAATAAAGCAATTAAATGATTGTAATAGATCAAACCAGTGCCGTTTGCAAGTTGTCGACCTCGTCTTGGGATAGTTTCGAGATCGAACGTTAAGAACCACAAGAATAATAAGAACAATAATAACAGTATGGACAATAAGAACAATAAAGACTTAAGAGCGAGTAAAAGAGCAAAGTGTTTGTATTTCTTAGTAAATGCATATATGATTCGTCCCCTTACAAATGAACATGATTTCTCTTTATATAGTAGAGGATTCCTAAACAAGGTATAACTCTAATTTCGGAAGCTAAATACATGATTGATATCAATAACCGTTAATGGTTCCGCCAATCCCGGGATTCCCGCCGAGATTAGTGACTGATTGCGGATATCTCGGTATTTCATTATCCAATGTCGATATTCCCGATCTCGATCCTTCAATATTCGTTTTCTTTGAGCTCGGGATCTCTTCGATACGAACTTAACCTCGAGGCAATCCCTCGAGCCCATAAAATCGAGCGTGCTCGATTTTAACCGTATACAGATAGTCCCGCATTTCTTAGAATGAAAAGATAAGAAACGATTTGAGCCTTGATTCACCTATACCTCGATCATGACGTTGTTTTCATGACGTAAGTGATGGATGTGACCAAAATGTCCCATCGGTTCGGTTCCCCAAAAATCATAAATGCATGTCTGTTGCCGGTCGGCCACTAGTGATACCACACCATCGTCACAAGCCTATAAATACCGTCTCTTTTGTTCATTCAAATTTACTTCGCTTTGATCATAAACTCCTAACTCTCCAATCCTACTTATCTTTCTATTATTGCCGGCAGTTACCCCACCGTTGTTCTCGTCGGAGCTATCAATTTTACACTTCTCTTCTACTTCCTTTGCATATTCAAATGGTAAAAACCTCCAAAACTGTGCCGTAAAGAGAAAAAACTTTATCTTCCTCCTCCGGGCCGGCCGGTGATAAAACACCGGCGAAGCCTTGTATCGAGGAGTGTGTCCAGGGGCCAGTCAAGCTAATCTCTGACTTCAAAGTCGACAAACCTTCTTCGGTTCCGGGTCGGTGCGAACCAGTGTCCCGATATATCTGCTCGATATCGGAAAGCGATCTCGAGCGGGTAAAAAAGGACTGCCACTGGAAAAATAAGGAAGTGGTGGTTCCTTCCCTTAAGGAGGATATTACCACTCACGTGAAAGGATACTTGTGTGTATACACCTATCCTTTCATGTCGGTCTCGTAGACCCGGTCATTCTCGATTTTTGTCGTCAATATCAAGTAACTCTTGGCTAGATTTTCCCTTCCTTCTGGCGGATCGTCCACTTGATCAGGTTCTTCTCGAGTAAGGTCGAGGGAATGGATTTCACCCTCGACCACCTGATAAGGTTATACAACCCTCGCCTTTACCGAGGTGGGTTGATAAAGCTACAACGTCGGGCCACGAAGATGTTGTTTTTAAGTATCAATGAAGACAAAGACTTTGGATGGATGGGTCGGTTCGTTCGAATTAGGACTTCCGACTTAATCCCGATCGAGAAAATACCATTCCCTGAGGAATGGAACATGAAACGTAAGTGCAATTTCTTTATCGTTTTATGCGTTTTATATCTTTTTGTCCCATTCTGATTTTGGCTATATATCATGATGCAGCTTCCCCCTGGTTCCCCGGTGCGATTCCGGACCTCGAAGGTTGGGTCTGACAGCTGGCCTCTACTTACTCTTATGCCGAACGTCGCTGGCGTGACTTGGTCAAGGGTCGATGGGAGGCCAAGAACCATAGTGAGTTTTTTCTCTCGTGTATCGAGGTATTCCTCGTAACGTAATCCTTGTCAATTTGGTTTATTTATGTGTAGGTCTCAGGGAGAATGTTGCCATGAGGCCGCCTCCTTTTGGGAAAGAGGTGGCATCAAAGCAAAATAAAGATAGGAAAGGGATAAGGGGTTCTCCTTCCGATACCCCCAAGACGAAGAGAAACTAAACTCGGAATTCGAAAATTGAACCCTCTGTCCCTCATATCGGTGAAGAGGGTGAAGATGACGACTGCCAGCTGGTAGCCCAAAGCATTGAATCTGCCGAGACGATGGAGCTCGAGGTCGCTTCTTCTCGGGTTGAATATGTTTTGGAGGGGGTCCGAGCAAAGTCCCCGAGAAATCGGGTGGTGAGGACGCTACCCGCCGTGACCATCAACGGGTGGATGTGCCTGAAGGGTCTAGCCCTAAGCCCTTCAGAGAGAAGACAATGTCCCAAGTGATTTACTTGGGATAATCAACATCGGTAACTCTCCACTTGGACCCTCGTTCTTCGAGGGGAAGTTCCGAGATGCTCGATCCATGGGTACTCCCGATGCAGGACAAGCCTATGATGGGAATGACATATTCAGGGATTGCTTCACCGGAGTCGACGATGGTCCCGAACCAGACGCATTGTGGATAGTCCCAGTGGTTTTTGAAGCAAGTAAGTTTGTTTCTTCGTATTTATATTCACGTTAACTTCGTGTTTCTTCAAGACTAACCCTTTTCTTTGTATGCAGGCCATGGTGCTTCACCGAGAAACATCTTCAAAATCCAAAGTCGAGCTGTCTCGGTACGAGGTGGGGCTCAAGAAGCTTGTAGAGGAGAGGGATGGCCTCAAACTCCTCTACATCCAAAAGGAAGAGGACATTATGACCCTCCGAGCAGAACTCTCAAAGGCTCGACAAGATCAGACTGATCTCACTGAACGGGTAACGTAACTTCTCACAAGTTTGCTAAGTATTAGTTCGATTTCGGAAACTAACCTTCGCTTTTGCAGTTTCAGCAGAAGGGTAAGCTGGTGGAGTAGCTTCGAGAGGAGGCTAAGATGAAAGAGGCTGAAACCCTGGGGTGGAGACAACATATGGAGCGTCTTACCTTGGAGAAGGATGCACTTCGGGACCAGGGACATCGGTCGAGGGCCAGATCCAAGTCGTGAAGGAGGAAAGCTTGGCTCGAGACCTTAAGATTGAAGAGTTCGAGGCTAAGCTAGCCGCCAAGCTTTCTAAGTCTAAGTCCGAGGAAGGGGCGCTTGTGGCCTCCTATCAAGCTGATGCCGAGGCTTCCAATCTTCGGGCTCAGGAGATCTCCGCTGCTGCTGAAATTAGATTGTCATGTGCAGTCGACCATGCTAGGCGGCAATCTCGGAGGGAGGATCTTGAGGAAGTGCACGCTCGTGGCTTCGACCTCTCGGCCGACATCGAAGATGCCAAAGTATTGGAGGCCGAGGCCGCACCTTGCTTTCTGATGAAGAGGATTCAACCAGTGGATCTGGGAGCGGAGAGGGTGAGGATGAGGATGAGGATGAGGATGAGGCCGTCGAAGAAGCGTCTCCCAAAGATGTGGTTCCCAAGGACATGGCTCCCGGGTTAGATTAGGCCTTTGGGATTTTCTTTTCCTTTTTTATCTTTTTTGTGTAAGGCCTTGATTGGACTTTTGCACAATAGATCAGAATCATAAGTAAATGACTCATATAGTAGGAAATTCACTTCGACACATGAGATGTTCGAGAAAAGAGAACGCTTCTTTGAATACTCTATACATGCGTACATAT
Organism: Nicotiana paniculata; assembly: GCA_005239505.1. NCBI lineage: Eukaryota > Viridiplantae > Streptophyta > Magnoliopsida > Solanales > Solanaceae > Nicotiana > Nicotiana paniculata. The sequence continues at coordinate 102,534 of ML319140.1, forward strand.
TTTGTTGTCGAGACTCGAGCTAATCTATATTGACACGGTTCATTCGATCGTTTGGCCTATTACAAAAATTCTTCCTATCGAGACCCACTGATACATAACATCTGAGGGTGATGCACCCTAGTATTCGAGATTGATTGCAAAGAAGCGTTGGATACTATTGAATTATCCTCAGGTAGCACATAATCGTTGCCTCGTTAAAAACCTCGCCGGAAAAATCTATTTGGGATAAAAATTGGTCTAAGGGAAAAAGAGTGCAACGCGTACTTTTAAACCCAAGGTCTCAATTTCTTGGATCGAATTACTGCAATGAGTTAGTTTCAAATATTTATATAAATGAAAGAAAAAATAAAGTCATACCTCAACAATAGTACCGCTTAAGGAGTGATATATTCCAATTGTTCGATAATGATTCGCCGTTCATTGTTCCGAGCTTGTAAGATCCTTTCCTGACTATGTCGAGGATTTGATAGGGTCCTTCCCAGTTAGGACCGAGTTTCCCTTCATTAGGGTCTCGAGTGTTGATGGTGATCTTTCTTAATACTAAGTCCTCGACTTTGAAGTGCCAAAGATTGGTTCTTCTGTTGTAATACCTCTTGATTCGTTGTTTTTGTGCGGCCATTCGAACGAGTGCCGCTTCTCGTCTTTCATCCAATAGCTCGAGGCTGGTATTCATTGCCTCGTGGTTTGATTCCTTTGTTGTATGTAGAAACCTGGCGCTGGGCTCTCCGACTTCGACCGGTATCAAGGCCTCGGTGCCGTATACTAAGGAAAGCGGAGTTGCTCCGGTGCTAGACTTCGATGTTGTCCGATACGCCCATAGAACCTCGGGAAATTTTTCTCTCCATTTCCCTTTGGCTTCATTAATCCTTTTTTTCAAGTTTTTGATGATAGTATTGTTCGTTGATGCAGCTTGTCCATTCCCACTAGGGTGATACGGTGTTGATAGTGTTCTCTTTATTTTATTATCTTCGAGGAATTTTGTAACTTTGTTGCTGACGAACTGTTTTCCATTATCACATACTATTTTTGCGGGTATCCCGAATCGACATGTGATATGATCCCATATGAAGTCTATCACTTCTTTTTCCCTAACCTTTTCGAAGGCCTGTGCTTCAACCCATTCAGAAAAATAGTCAGTCATAAATAATATGAACTTAGCTTTATCTGGGGCCGATGGCAGAGGACCGACGATGTCCATTCCCCACTTCAGGAATGTCCATGGGGATAGGACCGAATGAAGTTGTTCTCCGGGTGGCGGATCATTGGTGCAAACCTTTGACATTTATCTCATCTTCGAACAAACTCCTTAGAGTCTTTTTCCATGCTATCCCAATAATATCCTGCTCTGAAGACCTTTCGAATTAATGAATCGGCGCCAGAGTGGTTCCCACAAGTGCCTTCGTGTATTTCTCGTAGAACATAGTCAATATCTCCCGGTCCCAAGCATACCTCCAGTGGACCATCGAACATTCTCCTGTACAATGTTCCATCTTCGTCTAATGTGAATCGAGCGGCTTTGGTCCGTAAGGCCCTCGACTTTTTTGGATCCGACGGGAGTTTCCCATTCTTCAAATAATTGGTATATTTGTTTCTCTAGTCCCAAGTCAGACTCGTGGAGTTTATTTCGGCATGTCCTTACTCGATCTCAGACCTCGAGAGTTGGACGACAATCCCTAAGCTAATCTCATCATCTTCTACCGATGACCCCAAATTGGCGAGTGCGTAGACCTTGGTGTTTTTCTCTCGAGGGATGTGCTGTAGAGTCCATTCTTTAAAATGGTGCAAGGTTACCTGCAATTTTTCTAAGTATCTTTGCATCCTATCCTCTCGAACTTCGAAGGTTCCGTTTACCTGGTTTACCACCAATAAGGAGTCGTACTTAGCTTCGATTACTTTTGCTCCCAATTCTTTAGCTAGCTCGAGACCTGCAATCATGGCCTCATACTCGGTCTCGTTGTTAGTCAATTTGGCAATTTTAATGGATTTTCTAATAACACTGCCCGTAGGCGATTTCAAAACAATATCGTACTCGACCCTTTCACGTTCGAGGCACTATCTGTGAAGAGGGTCCATACCCCCGATGAAGTACCCGATTTAAGTAGAAGTTCCTTTTCCACTTCGGATACGAGAGTTGGCGTAGAATCGGCCACAGAGTATGCTAAAATTTGAGACTTAATAGCCGTTCGGGGTTTATATTCGATATCATACCCGCCGGCCTATTTGGCCAATCGGCCCGATAATTCGGGCTTGTGCAAAACATTTCGGAGTGGATAAGTTGTGATTACACATATGGGATGACACTGAAAATATGGCTTTAATTTTCTAGATGTGCTTATTAATGCAAGTTCCAATTTCTCTAAGTGTGGATACCTAGTTTCAGCATCTCCTAAGGTCCGACTTACGTAATAAATAGGAAACTGCGTACCTTGTTCTTCTCAAACTAACACACCACTTTCCGCTATCTCGGATTCTGCCAAGTATAGGTATAGCTTCTCTTCTGCCTTTGGAGTGTGGAGCAGAGGTGGGATCGATATGTATCGTTTCAATTCCTCCAATACTTGTTGACATTCTGGGGTCCACGTAAAATCATTTTTCGTTTTGAGTAAGGAAAAGAACCTGTGGCTTCGCTCTGATGACCTCGAAATGAATCGGCCCAAGGCAGCTATCTGTATGGTTAGCCTCTGAATGGATTTCACACTGTCCACGACAGTGATGTCCTCTATGGCCTTAATCTTATCGGGGTTGACCTTGATTCCCCCATTTGACACCATGAAGCTGAGTTATTTGACCGAGCGACCCCGAAAGCACACTCTTCGGGGTTAAGCTTCATGTTGTACTTCCTAAATATTTCAAATGTCTCTTGCAAATGAGTCAAATGGTCCTCTACGTGCAGGGACTTAACTAACATATCGTCAATGTAAACTTCCATTGATTTACCTATCTGTTCTTCGAACATCTTAATAACTAGGTGTTGATATGTAGCTCCCGTATTTTTTAGCCCGAAGGGCATTACATTATAACAATAGGTCCCAGATTTAGTGATAAAAGAAGTCTTTTCTTGATCCTCTGGGTCCATCTAGATCTGATTGTTCCTAGAATAGGCGTCGATAAATGTAATAATCTCGTGGTCGGTCGTGGCATCGATCATTCGATCGATTTTAGGTAAGGGAAAAGAGTCTTTTGGACATGATTTATTCAAGTCCTTATAGTCTACACACATTCTAAGTTTGTTCCCCTTTTGGGGGGACTACGACTACATTGGCTAACCATTCGGGGTATTTTACCTCCCGAATGGACCCTATATTGAGAAGTTTGGTTACTTCATCCTTGATGAAGATGTGCTTTACCTCGGACTGGGACCTTCTATTTTACTTTATCGGTCTGAACTTGGATCCAGGCTCAGGCGATGAGTTATTACCTCCGGTGGGACTCCTGTCATGTCTAAATGGGACCATGAAAATCAATCCATGTTATCAATAAGAAACTGAATGAGTTTTTTCCTGAGTTCGTGGATCAACCCCGTTCCCAAGTATGCCTTTCGTTCAGGTAGATACTCGATCAGTATCACCCGATATAGCTCTTCGACTGTTGATTTGGCTGCGTCTAATTCTTTAGGAACCACGAAAGTTCGAGGAATGAGAAAATCCTCTTCTTATTCTTCAATTACCTATTTCTCCGATTCGGTCGAGGCTAGGGGAGGTGATTGCTATTTGATCGTCTGCCTATCTTTGGTGTTTGATTTTTTTGAGGTCGAAGGTCTTCATATCGGAGTCACCTCGTCGACTGCAAACATTTCCTTTGCACCGTGTTGTTCCCCGTAACTATTTTCACACCATCCTCCATTGGAAACTTTATCATTTGTTGAAGGGTCGATGGTACTTCCCTCATGTTGTGGATCTAGGGCCTTCCGAGCAGTGGATTGTACCTCATGTCGCCTTCGATGACATGGAATTTTGTGTCCTGTATAGTCCCGGCCATATTTACTGGTAGAATTATCTCCCCTTTCGTTGTTTCACTAGCCATGTTGAAGCCGTTTAGGACTCGAGATGCAGGTACAATTTGATCTAGCAGGACGAGCTGCTCTACGACCCTCGATCTGATTATGTTTGCTGAGCTACTTGGATCCACTAGAACACGTTTAACTTGAATTTTATTTAATAAAATAGAAATTACCAGGGTGTCATTTTTTGGCTGAGATATGGCTTCTGCTTCTTCGTCGTTGAACGATAGAGTGCCTTTGAGCATATAGTATCGAGTCCGTTTATCTCTGGTGATCGACAACTTGGTGCGTTTGAATATAGGCCCTTGCGGGATGTCGACCCTACCGACGATCATGTGAATAACATGCTGAGGTTCTTCTTGCTCATTCTTTCTGTTAGCGTCTATTTCCATGAAGTGGTTTTGGCTCGATCACTGAGGAACTCTCGAAGGTGGCCCTTGTTGAATAATTGAGCTACCTCCTCTCTCAAATGTCTGCAGTCTTAGGTCCTATGGACATGGGTGTCATGATACTTACACATCAATTTTGGATTCCTTTGAGAGGGATCAGAATGTATAGGCCTAGGCCACATGGTGTCTTTGATCCTTCTGACAGCCGATACAATCCCCGATGCATCGACACTGAAATTGTACTCCGATAATCGAGGTGCTTCTGTGGGATCTGCATATTTGTCGAAGACAATTTTACTCATTAGTCCCTAAGAACTCTCCCCTCGGTCACTCCTCTGATATTTTCCGGCGGCAGTGCGTCCCGAACCGTTATTCCTTCGATCTGAAACATATGGTTGATAAAAATCTTTATTCGGCCTCGATTCTCTATCAATATCTCTCTAGTTTTTAACTATCGACCGGTTTGGATGTACTGAACCTGAAGGGGCTCCCAATTGGTCATATTTTACCCTAATCTGCGAATGATATCGGTTGTGAACATCTGCCCAAGTCACAGCTGGGTACTCGATCAAGTTCTGTTTCAACTGGCGTGATGCGATCGAGCTCCGCTTGTTTAATCCTTGGGTGAAAGCTTGGAAAAACCAATCATAGGTGACTGGTGGTAATTCCATACATTCCATATCGAATTGAGATACGAAACTCTCTTAGAATCTCGTTATCCCTCTGCTTTACTTTGAAAATGTCTGATTTTCTTCTTGCTACCTTTATGGCACCAGTGTGCGCTTTTACAAACGAATCCGCCAACATGGAAATGAATCGATAGAGTTCGGCGGCAAGTTGTGGTACCAAATCATGGCTCCCTTCGAGAGAGTCTCTCCGAATTTCTTTTGCAGTACAGACTCGATTTGGTCATCCTCTAAATCATTACCTTTTATGGCGCACGTGTAAGAAGTAACATGCTCATTGGGGTCTGAAGTCCCGTTGTATTTAGGTATGTCGCGCATACGAAACTTCTTTGGGATGGGCTTCGGAGCCGCACTCGGAGGGAAAATTTTTTGCACAAACTTCTTAGAGTCCATTCCCTTTAATATCGGTGGTGCCCCCGGTATCTGATCAACTCGAGAGTTATAAGTTTCCACCTTCTTGTCGTTGGCCTCGATTTTTTTTCTCCCGATTCTATTCTCTTAGTAAGATCCTCGAGCATCCTCATTATAACAGTCGTCGAAGTATTATTTCCTGATCTTTCAGGCAGTGGCTCGGTACGGCGAGTAGCCTATTGTTCGACCCTATTTGGTGCCCTGTGCTGATTTTGCAATTGAGCAATGGAGTTTTGTTGGGCTTGCATCATTTCGAATATAACTTGGAGACTGACATCTCCGTCTCCTCTACCCTGCGTTCCTCGATCGTCTGTTCGACCATATCTGTGTACGCTTCCCTCAGGGCCCATGCCCAAATCCGCATTCAAGGCAACATGAGAACTGACATCAACCAGATTGAAGGGTGGTGCTCCCCCGAGGTCAGCATGTGGCATTTTGATTCCTTGAGCGATAACATTATCATTCTCTCCGTGGAGTCAGAGACCGTTGTCACCATGTGTAGTTGTGTTTTGTGAGTTTGACATGATTTATCCTGAAAACAAAATTCTTGACAAGAAACAAGTGTAAAATAATGTGTTATATCAGAGCTAGCGTTGGACAATCACTATTATCCTTATCCCCATGGTAGACGTCAAACTGTTTACCTCGAAATACGAGTAACAATTAAACTTGTAATGTGATTATAAGGATACGTGATCTAATTCAATGCCGATCGATAAATAACTAAGTAAATAAAGGAATTAAATGATTGTAATAGATCAAACAAGTGTTGTTTGCAAGTTGTCGACCTCGGCTTGGGATAATTTCGAGATCGAATGTTAAGAACCACAAGAACAATAAGAACAATAAGAACAGTATGGACAATAAGAACAGTAGAGAATTAAGAGCGAGTAAAGGAGTAGAGTGTTTGTATTTCTTGGTAAATGTGTATATGATTCGTCCCCTTACAAATGAACTGGGTTCCTCTTGATATAGTAGAGGAATCCTAAACAAGGTATAACTCTAATTTCGGAAGCTAAATACATGATTGATATCAATAACCGTTAATGGTTTCATCGATCCCGGGATTCCCGTCGAGATTAGTGGCCGATTGCAGATATCTCGGTATTCCGTTATTCGATGTCGATCTTGCTCGATCTCGATCCTTCGGTCGTCGTGTTCTTTGAGCTCGGGATCGCTTCGATATGAACTTAACCTCGAGGCATGCCGTCGAGCCCATAAAATCAGGCGTGCTTGATTTTAACCGTATACAAATTGTATTATTTTTTCCAACAAAACATGTTTGACTATTCGTACTTCTGAATCAGCAAAAAATTATAGAAGTATAACACTTTTTGGTGTTGTGTTTAATTTCTAATCCACACTTTCTCCATCAGTCAAAAGTTAAAAATATTGTCCACGAGGCAAGTGAGGGGCAACAAGTATTAAATTTGAAATTTTGTCCAGGAGGCAAGCGAGGATATAAAATTGAGCTATTATCACTTCTAGCCATCCGGGAAAAACTAATGACAATCGATAGCCACAAAATACATCATACAATTCATAGCCCAAAACCAATTACAAGGGCTAGTAAAAAATCAGCCATCGCCTAATCTTTTTGTAAATATCTAAAAAAAATATTTACATCACTTCTAACTTCTTTGCATTTGGGAGACTTATTTTTTTCTTCAGTTTCTTTTAAGCCCATAAAAAAGTTCCTTTTAGGTTTTAGGATTTTTTTTGTTTGTTTATGACACACGAAAAATCATTATTTTTTATGTTTCGAACACTTTCATCTCCTTTTATGTTTAGTATTTTTTTTGTGGTAAAATTTGAGCATTTTCACCTTTGCAACTTTCAGACTCTTCCTATAACACATAAATTGTAATCTTTTTTATCTTTTACTAAGAGCCTAAATTTTTTATTGATCTAATCTAAAAAAATCTATGATATTGCATAAGCAAAAATACTCATGATATAAGAAGAAAAAGAAGAAGGTGATGTATACGTTGTACACACAATACACACATTTTATGCTAGTATAAAGTGTATATACACTTTTATCCATCATAAACTAATATATACTCTTCTTATGCATTGTAGAATAATATATACATTTTTTATACATCGTAAAATAATGTATATAGTTTTGATACTCTAAAACGCTTAGAATACACTACAGATATATTAGCGGTACACCAAAAAATATAGGATACACTTTATATACCAAATACAATATATTAGTGTATATAAAATTTCATCTCTTTTTTTTTGTGCTCAACAAAAATAATCCAAAGACTGAAAAATTTCTCATAGTTGAAATTGTATAATTAGTGTGTGTGTGTGTGTATTGTATAATCAATATATATTGTATAAAACTCAAAGTGTATATAAATACATGGATTATACATAAAGATACAGTAAATATACATTTATGGTACATGAAATACACTAATCATACATCTATATACAAATACCTTTAGAAGAAGAAGAAGAAGAAGAAGAAGAAGAAGAAGAAGAAGAAGAAGAAGAAGAAGAAGATAGCAGCAACAACCACATGCACAAATATACTTCACCATTTACTTCTTCCCAGGAAATGCACATAAATTCATCCCAAAAGAATCATGAAGTCCTAACCTCCAAAACAACTCGCAAAACACCAACAACCCACCCACTACATTTACATTATATAAACAGTGTATATAAATTAAATAATTGTACACATACATCTATTAACATATATACATTTGTAAGGTCGCTGCTGTGATGACCTAAAAAGTCATCTCTCATTCTATAAGTTAAAATTGTGTTCCGAGGTCTTGAAAATATCCTTTTATCTCACCTTGTTTTGCGTGCACATCCCGGGTGTATATCCGAGAAGCTTTTATGTGAAAAGCTGAGAAAAATATTAATTTTGCCTTTAATATTGAATTTAAGTTGACTTCGGTCAATATTTTGGGTAAACGAACCCGGACCCATGATTTGACGGTCCCGGAGGGTCCGTAGGAAAATATGGGACTTGGGCGTGTGCCCGGAATTGAATTCCGAAGTCCCGAGCCTGAGAAATAAATTTTTGAAGGAAATTATTCTATTGAAATTATAAGTCTTTGAAAATTTGATTATATTTGAAATTGATGGTATCGGGCCCGTATTTTGATTCCGGAGCCTGGTACAAGTTTAATATACTAGTTGAGTGATGCCTGTAAAATTTTGTAAGAAACGAAGGTCGTTTGACGTGATTCGGCCCCGTAGTTTTGAAATTTGAAACATTGAAAGTTTTGAGATTTTTCTTTGAATTCTATGCTAAGTTCGTTGTTTAAGATGTTATTTTGTCGATTTGATCGCACGAGTAAGTCCGTAGGATATTTTTAAGGTTGTGTGCATGTTTGGAGCCCCGATAGCTCGGGTAAGTTTCAGGTAGGTTCCAGGGTGTTTAGCATTGGAAAATCACTGTTGGTGTACTAGTTTTGTGTGCCCGCACCTACGAGCCTAGGGCCGCAGGTGCGAGACCGCAGGTGCGGTCCAGCCCAGCCTGCCCCCTTTCCGCAGGTGCGATAATATTTCCGTAGAGGCGGTTCCGCAGAAGCGGATAAACCTCCGCAGGTGCGGCCCTCAGTGGCCTTGCCCATTTCCACATGTGCGACCGTTTTTCCGCTCATGCGCAAGCGCAGGTGCGACCATTTTAGTGTGTTTTAAGTTAGCGCTTCATCCGTTTTTATTTTCACTTCGTCACAAAAATAGAAGACCAAGGGCGATTTTCTCAAGAGATTTTCTTCCCAAATCATAGGTAAGTGCCCACTAACTAATTTCCTTCAACTTTCTAGTGATTTTCATAAACTTTTATCAAGAATTCTAGGGTTTTAATGGTAGAAAATTGGGGATTTGGGTAGAGCTAGGGCTTTTTGAATAATTGGAATTTAGACCTTGTTTTGAGGTCGGATTCCGAAACTAATTACATATTCAGGCTCGTGGGTGAATGGGTGATCGAGTTTTGGATCGAACCTCGTGTTTTGACCAAACGGGCCCGGGGTCGATTTTTGACTTTTTAGGAAGAATGATAGAAAATTCATAATTAAGCATTGGGGTTGAATTATTTAGTATTTATTTATATTATTAAGCCAATTATGTCTAGATACAATTGAATTGGAGGCGAATTCTAAGGGTAAAGCGGTAATTGAGGCTTGAGTTTGGTCGTGGAATTTGAAGTAAGTGTTTGGCTTAACCTTAGCTTGAGGGAATAAGTGTTGTGTCCTATTTTCTATGTGTAAGTATCATGTTCAACGTATAGGTGAGGTGATGAGTACCTATACGTTGGTGTCAAGCATGCTCGTGAGTCGAATATTGTGATTTATGTGATTTTTCGTTAAGTAATACTTGAGTTTAACTTTATAGCTATTCATGTTGGTGGAAATTACTGGATATTGAACAATGTTGAGTATTGGTTTTAGTTGAAGATTTCTATGTGAAGTTATGTACCAAGTGATATTGGTTATAGTTGTTTCCCTTGCCGGGATGGTATTGATTCCACTGTTGGCTCCATTGTCGGGACGTTATGGTTTTATTTTTGTTTACTCCGTTATTTTCCTTGTTGGATTGCTGTCATTTGATGTGTTTAGGAGAGGAAGAGTGTAAAATCACGAAGGGTGATGCCGTGCGTGAGATTGTGAGTGAATGTTAATGCACGAAGGGAGATGCAATGCCGATATCGTGATTGTAAAAGCACGAAGGGTGATGTGGTTCCATGATATGAGTGATAATGCACGAAGGATAATGTTCTGCCATGATTATGTGAGGTAAAAGCACGAAGGATGATGCCGTGCTGAATATATTGATTCTGATGGTGAGAACGAGAGTAAAAGCATGAAGGGTGATGCTGTGCACTTGTTTTTGTATTACTATTTCTGTTGCTTAAATATATATTTAATTTGTGCTTTATCTCATTATTTCCATTATTCGATATTTCCTCCCCTCAGCATGTTCCCCTTTCCTTTATGCTCAGCTGCTTATTTCTCGTTGTTATTATTTTCTCCGTATACTGTTAAACTGCACAGGTTGATTTGGTTGTCGTGTCCTAGCTTCGTCACTACTTCGCCGAGGTTAGGCTCGTTACTTACTTAGTACATGGAGTCGGTTGTACTGATGCTACACTCTGCATTTTTGTGCATATCACAGTACTGGACTCTTCAGACCGTAGATCAGGGTTGCTGCCTTCAGTCCAGTGCAGACTCCGAGGTAGTTCTACAAACGTCCACAGGACTTGGCGTTCCTCCTATTTCATTTCTACTCAGCAGCCGAGGGCTTGTTATACTTGTGGTGATCAGAGGAACATTGCAAGATTTTTCCCTCGAGCCTCGATCATATCTCCGCCCCAGGGTTCTCGTGCTATGGTTCCCGCACCAGGTGCTCGACCACCCGCTCAGCCAGCCAGAGGTGGGATCGAGGTGTTAGAGGTGGAGATCAGGCAGTTAGAGGTGGAGGTTAGGCTACTAGGGGTAGAGGTCAGCCAGCAGGAGGCCGTCTGTCACGACCCATTTCCGGTCGTGATGGCGCATGCCGTGGAACCAGGCAAACCACCCATTTTATCTAACTAAATACAATTTCCAATATAATGCCCTTTTTAACAAGTCTGAAATCAATAATAATAATAATAATAAATCCAATATTTTTGGGAAACCAGTTTATGAAATTCAAAAGACCAAATCCTACTAACCCCGGATCCAGTGTCACACAGTCATGAGCTGCTAATACTTAATACAACCAAAGAAATGACTACATAGTCTGAAAATAAATACGACAGGTAGAAAGAAAAGCGAAGACGAGATCACGGTCGCCAGTTGCTACCTCGTCAACTCTGATGAAACTGATATGCTCCCTGACTTGAGCTAAATTTCGCTGTACCCGTATCTGCACACAAGGTGCAGGGGGTAACGTGAGTACACCAACTCAGTAGTAACGAAACCAAACTACGGGCTGAGTGGTAGTGACGGACTAAACCTCCGATAATTCAAACAACAGTATATAAATTGGACATGACAGTAATATGTCAGGAAATAAACACAAGGGATCAAGATATGTCTGTAACTCCACATACTAGCAGGAATGCATATAGAACCAAGAATGATGTATACTCAGTAATCGCTCTCTCATAAGGTGGTCCACTCAGTACTAGAATACGGCCTTCCGGCAAGGGAAGTACATCCTAGATATTACATAAACACAAGTGACACAGTCACCAAGTACTGAGGAAAAAGGCCGATCCATCCCCCACGGAGAAATCCATTTACGGAACATGATAACCACGGAGGAATCCATCTCCGGAACATAATAACCACGGAGAAATCCATCTCCGGAACATAATAACCACGGAGAAATCCATCTCCGGAATATCTGTGCGCTCACTGGGGGTGTATAGACTCCGGAGGGGATCCTTTCAGCCCAGGCCTCAAGCCTCACTCAGTCAGTACCTTCCAGTATTACTCACAATGCTCTAACATACGAAAGCCAGCCCAAACAAATGATAATATAGAATAAAATAGCAACTTATGAGACTGAGGCATGAAACATATACTATAACAGGACTGAGTACATGAAAGCAATAATCATAGATAGAGACAACAATAATCTACCATTCCGGTCTAAACACATCGGCGTGAAGACTTAACATTTATACTTAGCATGATTTCTATTTTGTTCAAGGTAATTACCACCTTCACAGTAGAATATCAATCTGCGATAACCAAAAGACAGAGCCATGGGATGAGCCAGGCTAGAATTATTAGGTAAACGCCCGCATGCCCGTCACTTGGCAAGTGCGTCACCTTAATTAACAGCCAATATCAAATAGTTTGGGGTTTCGAACCCTCAGTCCCAAGTTTGGAAGCGTTACTTACCTCAAAACCGGCTAATACACTACTTCGCAATGTCCTCGACTCTAAATTCGGCCTCCGAGTTCTCCAAATCTACCAACAATCAGATGTATATCATTATAACATGCTAAGGAACTAATCCCAATCGAAATGTATCAAAATACTCAAAAATCCCGAAATTTGTCAAAACCCGACCCCCCGGGCCCACGTCTCGAAATTCAGAAATTTTTATACAAACTGTTCTTCGTCATCTCACGAGTCCAAACATATAAAGAACATAAATTCATAGTCCAAATGACCCCTCAAATCACTATTTTAAGGATTCTTAATCTCAAGTCCTAATCACCCAATTTACACGGACTTTTCCCTAATTTCCACCATAAATCCGACCTTTAATCACATATAAACAAGTTTAGAGTCCAAAAATCTTACCTTGGTGAAGAACTATCGAATGCCCTATTCAAAAACCTTCCAAAAGCTTCAAACCCGGATGAAATATTGAGAAAATGGCTAAAATTCGCGAAGACACGTTTTTATATCTTCTGACCAGTGGGTCCGCACCTGCGACCACTTACATGCACCTGCGGAACCGCACCTTCGGATCCCCAGGTGCGCACCTGCGGAAATATCCTAAGGCCTCAAATCCCGCACCTGCGATTGACCTCCCGCACCTGCGGCCTCGCAGGTGCGACCAATACCTCGCACCTGCGAAAATCCCCTCGCTTAGCCAACTTCCGCACCTGCGGTGCCACGTCCGCTCCTGCGGCTCCCCATCCGCAGGTACGAAAAAAACACCAGCAACAGAACTTCAGCAATGAAAAATCATTCCAAACTCCCCGTTAACCATCCGAAACCATCCCGAGCCCTTTGGGACCCCAACCAAACATACCAGCACTCATATATGATCACTCAAACTTATTTGCACTCCCGAAACACTAAACTAACATCAAAACACCAAAATCCCATCAAATTCAAGCCTAAGAACTTTGAAATTTCTAAAACCCTCCAACGATGCCGGAACTATCCAAAACAACTCCGATTGACCTGAAATTTTGCAGACACATCCAAAATGACATTATGAACCTGCTCCAACTGTTGGAATTCCATTCTGACCCCGATAGCCTATTTTCCACTGCCGTCCGGAAATCGCCAAAAACTAGCTTTCGCCAATTCAAGCCTAATTCTACACCGGATGTCCCAAAATTATTCTGAACACACTCCTAAGTCCCAAATCACCTAACGAAGCTATTCGAACCATAAAATCCGCATTCTGAGGTTGTTTGCCAATAAGTCAACTCTTAGTTGACTTTTCTCATTTTAAGGCTATTCTTAAGGACTAAGTGACTGAATTCTCATATAACCATTCCGATTTCAAGCCTATCAACTCTAACACATCAATAATAGAATAACCAATCTATAACAAGTCAATAACAGTAAACCAATCTATAACAAGTCAATAATAGTAATTATAATGCAGGTTTTTACGCAACGACAGACCGGGTCGTTACATTCTCCCCCTCTTAAGCAAACGTTCATCCTCGAACGGGTCTAGAAATATACCTGGAGTCTCAAACAAGTGAGGGTATTTGATCTGCATCTCCCACTCGGTCTCCCAATTAGTCTCCTCCACTGGCTGACCTCTTCCCTATACCTTCACTGAAGCTATCTCCTTTGACCTCAACTTCCTGACCTCGCGAGCCAAAAGAGCCACTGGCTCTACCTCATAAGACATATCATCCTCGAGCTGAATTGTGCTGAAGTCTAATACATGAGTCGGGTCACCCACATATTTCCTGAGCATCGACACATGAAATACCAGATGGACACTCAATAGACTGGGTGGCAAGGCAAGTCTATAAGCCATATCTCCAACCTTCTGAAGCAACTCGAAAGGACCAATAAACCGCAGACTTAGCTTTCCTCTGTTTCTGAACCTCATAACACCCTTTATGGGTGATACCTTCAGCAGTACCTTATCCTCTTCCACAAAAGACACATCCCGAACCTTCCGGTCCACATAACTCTTTTGTCTAGACTGCACCGTGCGAAGTCGCTCCTGAATCAACTTCACCTTCTCCAAAGCATCCTGAATCAAATTTGTGCCCAATAACTTAGCCTCACCAAGCTCGAACCCACCAACCGGATATCTACACCTCCTACCATATAACGCCTCATACGGGGCCATCTGAATACTGGACTGTTAGCTGTTATTATATGCAAACTCCTCTAGTGGCAGTGACTGATCCCATGAGCCACCAAAATCAATCACACAAGCCCGTAACATGTCCTCCAAAATCTGAATAGTCCTTTCCGGCTACCCGTCGGTCTGAGGATGAAATGCAGTGCTCAACTCTACCTCAGTACCCATACCTCTCTGTACGGTCCTCCAAAATTTAGATGTGACCTGAGTATCTCTGTCGGAAATAATAGAAATCGGAACTCCATGCAATCCAAAAATCTTCTTAATGTAAATACCAGCTAACCACTCTGAAGTATAAGAAGTACAGACAGGAATGAAGTGCGCGGACTTGGTCAATCTATCTACCATGAACCAAATAGCATCAAAACTCTTCGAAGTTCATGGAAGCCCAACTACAAAGTCCATGGTAATCCGCTCCCACTTCCGCTCCGGAATATCTAACCTCTGAAGTAATCCACCTGGTCTCTGGTGCTCGTACTTGACCTGCTGTCAGTTGAGACACCGTGCTACATACTCAACAATATCTCTCTTCATCCTCCTCCACCAATACTGCTGTCTCAGATCCTGGTACATCTTCGCGGCACCCGGATGAATAGAATACCGCAAACTGTGAGCCTCTGCTAATATCAACTATCGAATACCGTCCACATTGGGCACGCAAATACAGCCCTGCATCCTCATAACTCCGCCATCACCATTAGTCACATCCCGGGCATCACCCCGATGAACTCTATCCTGAAGAACTAATAAGTGGCTGTCATAATACTGTCGTGCCTTAATCTGATCAAATAAAGAATACCGGGAAGCCATGGTAGCTACCACCCGCGGAGGGTCTGAAAAATTCAATCTCACCAACTGTCCCGCTAAAGCCTGAACATCAAGTGCTAATGGTCGCTCTATTGCTGAAAGGTAATCTAGGCTCCCCAAACTCTCGGCTCTGCCACTCAAGGCATCGGCCACTACATTGGCCTTTCCCGGGTGATACAAAATAGTTAAGTCATAGTCCTTAAGAAGCTCTAACCATCTTCTATGACGCAAATTCATGTCCTTCTGCCTTAGCAGATATTTCAAGCTACAATGGTCAATGAAAATCTCACACTGTACCCCATACAAGTAATGCCGCCAAATCTTTAAGGCATGAACAATGGCAGCTAACTCAAGATCGTGTACTGGATAATTCTTCTCGTGCACCTTAAACTGTTTGGACGCGTAGGCAATCACCCTACCGTCCTGCATCAAAACCGCTCCCAATCCAACTCTAGAAGCATCAGAATAGACTGTTTAAGAACCCGAACCTGTAGGCAATTCCAATACTGGAGCTGTAGTCAATGCTGACTTGAGCTTATGAAAGCTCTCCTCGCACTCATCGGACCATCTGAATGGAGCACCCTTCTGGGTCAATCGGGTCAAAGATGAATCAATAGAATAAAATCCCTCCACAAAGCGACGGTAATAACACGCCAAACCCAAGAAACTCTTAATATCCGTAGCTGAGGACGGTCTGGGCCAACTCTGCACCACCTCTTTCTTCTTCGGGTCCACCTGAATACCCTCACTAGACACTATGTGACCCAAGAAAGCTACCGAACCAAGCCAAAACTCACATTTGGAGAACTTTGCATAAAGCTTCTCCTCCCTCAATCTCTGCAACACAACCCTCAATTGATGAGCGTGCTCCCACTGGCTACGAGAGTACACCAGGATGTCATCAATGAACACAATAACAAATGAATCAAGGTAAGGCTGAAACACGTTGTTCATCAAATGCATGAACGCGGCTGGGGCATTGGTCAGCCCAAAAGACATAACTAGAAACTCATAGTGGCCATATCTGGTCCGAAAGCAGTCTTCGGAATATCAGAATCTTGAATCTTCAGCTGATGGTACCCAGAACTCAAGTCGATCTTGGAGAACACCCTAGCTCCCTGAAGCTGATCAAACAAGTCATCAATACGGGGCAAAGGATACCGGTTCTTCACCGTAACCTTGTTCAGTTGCCTATAGTCAATGCACATACGCATGGATCCATCCTTCTTCTTTACGAACAACACCGGTGCACCCCAAGACGACACACTAGGCCGAATGAACCCCTTATCTAGGAGTTCCTGAGGTTGTTCCTTCAATTCCTTCAACTCTGTTGGGGCCATGCGGTAAGGAGGAATAGAGATAGGTTGGGTCTCAGGCAATAATTCAATACCAAAATCAATGTCCCTGTCAGGTGGCATGCCTCGCAGGTCTGCTGGGAAAATGTACGGGAACTCACGGACCACGGGAACAGAATCAATGGAAGGAGTCTCACTACTAACATCCCTCACAAAGGCCAGATAAGACTCGCACCCCTTCCCAATCATACGATGAGCCCTTAAAAAGGAAATCACTCGGCTAGGCACGTACTCCACCGAACCTCTCCACTCAATCCTCATCAATACGGGCATCGCTAAGTTCACGGTCTTGGTGTGACAGTCGAGAACCGCATGGCATGGAGATAGTCAATCCATGCCTAAAATCACATCGAAGTCAACCATGCTAAGTAATAATAGATCTGCCCAGGTCTCCCGACCCCCAATAGATACAATACAAGACCGGTACACTCGGTCTACCACAACAGTATCCGCCACCGGAGTCGACACATGAACAACTAAAAACAAGGACTCACGGGGTGTATCCAAGAAATGTGCAAAGTATGAAGAAATATATGAATACGTAGAACCGGGATCAAATAATACTGCAGTATGCCGGTGACAGACTGAGATAATACCTGTAATTACTGCATCTAAAGCTATGGCATCTGGTCTGCCCGAAAGTGCATAGAAACGGGCTTGCCCTCCACCTGACCGACCTCCCCCTCTGGAGCAGCCTCTGACTGACTGACCTCTACTCCTGGCTGCCTGAGCGGGTGGTGTGGAAACTGGTGCTGAAGTTGGAGGTTGGTTCCTGTGCTGAAATGAACTACCAGAAAGGCAGGGACAATACCTCTTGATGTGACCAGGATCCCCACACTCGAAACAACCTCTACCAGCAATTGGCGATGGGGACTGAAGGGAACCCCTGGGACAAGGGTAGCTTCTAGAAGAACCATGTACTGAGGAACCTTGAATCGATGGTGGCCGGGATGAGCTCTGGGCTGGAAGTGCACTAAATGAGGAACGATCTAGATGAGAGCTACGGGGACCGTGTCCTGATGAAACACCACTGTAAGCTGGACAGGCTGGTGGAGGAGGCCTGAATGGTCTGCCTCTGCTGTGCCGAGACTGACCTCTCGAGTGATCACCACTATAATTACCAGAACCTCGAGGCGCACCGACTACCCTCTCCCTGGTCAGAAAAACCCGTAGCTCGTAAGCAAGACCATCAACAAATCTCCGAATCCTCTCCCTGTCTGTGGGAACTAGCCAGATGGCATGACGGGCTAACTCAGAGAACCTCATCTCATACTGCGTCACGGTCATGTCTCCCTGACGCAACTGCTCGAACTCTCTGCGCAGCTCCTCTCTGCGAGACTATGGTATATACTTCTCCAGAAAGAGAATGGAGAACTGGTTCCATGTAAGGGGCGCTGCATCAGAGGGTCTATGCCTCTCATAGGCCTCCCACCAAGCAAGTGCAGCTCCTGAAAACTGGAATGTAGTCAATGGAACCCCGCTAGCCTCTAATATCCCTGCGGTACGTAGTATCCTTTGACACTTGTCCAAGAAGGCCTGGGCATCCTCACCCTCTGTACCCCTAAAAGTCGGAGGCTGGAGTCTGCTAAACCTTTCCAACCTACGCTACTCATCATCAGCTAAAGCTGGGACCACATAATCCTATACCGGAGCAATCTGCTGCACTGGGGCTGCCCCAGGTGTCTGAAGTCCCTGTGTGACCTGGTCAGGTGTCCGGTCAGCTGGAGTCTGGATGCCTCCCCCGGCCTGTGAAGTAGTAGCAGTAGTGGACATAGCGACAACCTGTGCCAAGTTGGTGCACACCATTAAAATATGGGCTAGGGTCTCCTGAAGACCCGGAATCACAATGGGCACTGCTGGTGCCTGAGTCTGCCCCGCTGGGATCTCAGCTGCGGGGACCTGCTCCTGAGTAATGAAAGGGTCCATAAGTGCTGCCCCGACTACTGTGCGGGCTGCACCCCTCCCTCTTCCACGGCTGCAACCACGACCTCGACCTCGACCTCAGGCTGGTCCTGCTGGGATCTGGTCACCACTATCATTAGCACGAGTCCTCACCATCTGTGAGAGAATGAAAACAACAGAAATTTAGTTTCAGAGTTCAAGAGAGTCGCACGACAGAATTCAAAGAATGTGAGATTTTTCCTAAAGGTTCTGTAGCCTCTCAAAGATAAGTACAGACGTCTCCGTACCGATCCGAAAGACTCTATTAACCCTGCTCATGACTGGTGAGACCTATTTAACCTAGCTCTCTGATAAAAACTTGTCACGAACCATTTCTGGAGTCGTGATGGTTCCTGTCGTGGAACCAGACAAGCCACCCAGTTTATCTAACTAAATACAATTTCCAATATAATGCCCTTTTTAACAAGTCTGAAATAAATAATAATAATAATAATAATAAATCCAATATTTTTGGGAAACCAGTTTATGAAATTCAAAAGACCAAATCCTACTAACGCCGGATCCAGTGTCATACATTCATGAGCTGCTAATACTTAATACAACCAAAGAAATAACTACATAGTCTGAAAATAAATACGACAGGTAGAAAGGAAAGAGAAGACGAGATCACGGTCGCCAGCTGCTACCTCGTCAACTCTGATGAAACTGATATGCTCCCTGACCCGAGATAAATTCCATTGTACCCGTATCTGCACACAAGGTGCAGAGGGTAACGTGAGTACACCAACTCAGTAGTAACGAAACCAAACTACGGGCTGAGTGGTAGTGACAGACTAAACCTCCGATAATTCAAACAACAGTATATAAATTGGACATGACAATAATATGTCGGGAAATAAACACAAGGCATCAAGATATGTCTGTAACTCCACATACTAGCATGAATGCATATAGAACCAAGAATGATGTATACTCAGTAATCACTCTCTCATAAGGTGGTACACTCAGTACAAGAATACGGCCTTCCGGCTCAGGGAAGTCCATCCCGGATATTACATAAACACAAGTGACACAGTTACCAAGTACTGAGGAAAAAGGCTGATCCTGCCTCCACGGAGAAATCCATCTCCGGAACATGATAGCCATGGAGGAATCCATCTCGGAACTTAATAACCACGGAGAAATCGATCTCCGAAACATAATAACCACGAAGAAATCCATCTCCTGAATATCTGTGCGCTCACTGGGGGTGTATAGACTCCGGAGGGGATCCTTTCAGCCCAAGCGCTATATCAAGCCAACGAAGGCATGATTTCAGGATCGCTGCGGTGTGTACTCCGACCTCATAACTGTCTCAAAACCAAGCCTCAAGCCTCACTCAGTCAGTACCTTCCAGTCTTACTCACAATGCTCTAACATACAAAAGTCAGCCCAAACAAATGATAATATACAATAAACTACAACCTAACGAGACTGAGGCATGAAACATATACTATAACAGGACTGAGTACATGAAAGCAATAATCACAGATAGAGACAGCAGTAATCGACCATTCCAGTCTAAACACATCGGCGTGAAGCCTTAACATTTATACTTATCATGATTTCTATTTCGTTCAAGGTAATTACCACCTTCACAGTAGAATATCAATCTGAGATAACCAGTAGAAAGTGACATGGGATGATCCAGGCTACAATTATTCGGTAAACGCCCGCATGCCCGTCACTTGGCAAGTGCGTCACCTTAATTAACAGCCAATATCAAACAGTTTGGGGTTTCGAACTCTCTGTTCCAAGTTTGGAAGCGTTACTTACCTCAAAACCGGCTAATACACTACTCCGCAATGTCCTTGACTCTAAATTTGGCCTCTGATTGCTCCAAATCTACCAATAATCAGATGTATGTCATTATAACATGCTAAGGAACTAATCCCAATCGAATGTATCAAAATATTCAAAAATCCCGAAATTGGTCAAAACCGACCCCCAGGCCCACATCCCGAAATTCAGTAATTTTTATACCAAACTGTTCTTCGTCATCTCACGAGTACAAACATATAATGAACACTAAATTCGTAGTCCAAATGACCCCTCAAATCACCATTTTAAGGATTCTTAATCCCAAGCCCTAATCACCCAATTGACACCGATTTTCCCTAATTTCCACCATAAATCCGACCTTTAATCACATATAAACGAGTTTAGAGTCCAAAAAATCTTACCTTGGTGAAGAACTATCGAATTCCCTCTTCAAAACCCTTCCAAAAGCTTCAAACCCGGATGAAATATTGAGAAAATGGCTAAAATTCGCGAAGGCACATTTTTATATCTTCTGACCAGTGGGACCGCACCTGCGACCACTTACACGCACTTGTGGAACCGCACCTGCGGATCCCCAGGTGTGCACCTGCGAAAATATCCTAAGGCCTCAAATCTCGCACCTACGATTGACCTCCCGCACCTGTGGCCTCGCAGGTGCGACCAATACCTCGCACCTGGGAAAATCCCCTCGCTTAGACAACTTCCGCACTTGCGGTGCCATGGTCCACTCTTGCGGAACTGCACCTGCGGCTCCCCATCCGCAAGTGCGAAAAAAACACCAGCAATGAAAAGTCATTCCAAACTCCCTGTTAACCATCCGAAACCATCCCGAGCCCTTCGGGACCCCAACCAAACATACCATCACCTCATATATGATCATTCAAACTTAGTTTCACTCCCGAAACACTAAAATAACATCAAAACACCAAAATCCCATCAAATTCAAGCCTAAGAACTTTGAAATTTCTAAAACCCTCCAACAATGCCGGAACTATCCAAAACAACTCCGATAGATATGAAATTTTGCAGACACATCCAAAATGAAATTACAACCCTTCTCCAATTTTCGGAATTCCACTCCGACCCCGATAGCCTATTTTCCACTGCCGTCCGAAAATCGCCAAAAACTAGCTTTCGCCAATTCAAGCCTAATTCTACACAGGACGTCCCAAAATTATTCTGAACACACTCCTAAGTCCCAAATCACCTAATGAAGCTATTCGAACCATAAAATCAGCATTTTGAGATTGTTTGCCAATAAGTCAACTCTTAGTTGACTTTTCTCATTTTAAGGCTATTCGTAAGGATTAAGTGAGTGAATTCTCATATAACCATTCCGATTTCAAGCCTATCAACTCTAACACATCAATAATAGAATAACCAATCTATAACAAGTCAATAACAGTAATTATAATGCAGGTTCTTACGTAACGACATACCGGGTCGTTACACCGTCCTAGGGACGTAGTTCAGATGGGTGGGCCCCAGCCACTATGTTATGCTATTCCAGTCAGACTTGAGGCCGAGGCCTCCGATGCAGTTATCACATGTATGGATTTAGTTTGCAGCAGGGATGCTTCAGTTTTATTTGATCCGGGGTCCACATTTTCTTATGTGTCATCTTATTTTGCTCCTTATTTGGTTATGCCTCGTGATTCTCTGAGTACTTCTGTATATGTGTCTACACCGGTGGGTGATTCTATTGTGATAGATCGCGTCTACCATTCGAGTGTGGTGGTTATTGATGGTCTTTAGACTAGTGTAGATCTTCTACTTCTTGATATGGTAGATTTTGATGTTATTTTGGGGATGGATTAGTTGTCGCCTTATCATGCCATACTGGACTGTCATGCCAAGACCATGACCCTAGCATTGCCGGGGTTTCCTAGACTGGAGTGGAGAGGGACTCCTGGTCATTCTTCCAGCAGGTTTATCTCATATATGAAAGCTCGGGGTATGGTCGAGAAGGGGTGTTTGGCCTATTTGGCCTATGTTTGCGATTCTAGTGCTGAGGTTCTTTCTATGGAGTCTGTGCCCATTGTCCGAGAGTTTCCAGAGGTGTTTCCTGCAGACTTGCCGGGTATGCCACCCGACAGGGTTATTGACTTTTGCATTGATTTTGCTCCAGGCACTCAGCCCATATCTATTTCGCCATATCGTATGGCCCTGCCAGAGTTGAAAGAGTTGAAAGAACAATTGTAGGATTTACTTGATAAAGGCTTTGTTAGGCCTAATGTCTCGCCTTGGGGTGCGCCGGTGTTGTTTTTTAAGAAGAAGGATGGGTCCATGAGGATGTGTATAGATTATCGGCAATTGAACAAGGTTACCATCAAGAAAAAATATCAATTGCCGAGAATTGATGATTTGTTTGATCAGCTTCAAGGTTCCAAGGTATTTTTGAAGATTGATTTGAGATCTGGCTACCACCAGTTGAGGATTAGGGTATCCGATATCCCTAAGATAGCTTTTCGCACTCGGTACGGGCATTATGAGTTCTTAGTGATGTCATTCGGGTTGACAAATGCTCCAACTGCTTTTATGGACTTGATGGACCGAGTGTTCATGCCTTATTTGGATTCCTTTGTTATTGTCTTCATTGATGATATTCTGATTTATTCCCGCAGCCGGAAGGAGCATGAGTAGCACCTTCGAGTCATTCTCTAGACTCTGAAGGACAGTCAGTTATATGCAAAGTTTTTGAAATATGAGCTTTGGTTGAGTTCAGTTGCATTTCTGGGTCATGTTGTATCAGCAGAGGGTATTCAGGTGGACCCCAAGAAGATTTCAGCGGTCAAGGATTGTCTTAGAGCCACTTCAGCCACAGAGATCTGGAGTTTCCTGGGTTTGGAGGGCTATTACCATCGGTTCATGGAGAGGTTTTCATCTATTGAAGCCTCGATGACCAGGTTGACTCAGAAGGATGCCAGTTCAGGTGGTCAGAGGAGTGTGAGGCGAGTTTCCAGAAGCTCAAGACAGATTTGATTATGACGCCAGTGTTGGTTTTGACCATAGGTTCAGGGCCATATACTGTGTATTGTGATGCATCTCGGGTTGGAATTGGTGCAGTGTTGATGCAGGATGGCAAGGTTATTGCATATGCTTAGCGTCAGTTGAAGATCCACGATAAAAATTATCCAGTTTATGATTTGGAGCTAGCAGCCATTGTTCACGCGCTGAAGATTTGGAGGCATTACCTATATGGCGTGTCATGTGAGGTGTTCACGGATCACAAGAGTTTGCAATATTTGTTCAAATAGAAGAAGCTAAATTTGAGGCAGAGGAGATATTTGGAGCTATTGAAAGACTATTTCATCACCATCTTATATCATCCGGGGAAGGGCAATGTGGTAGCCGATGCTTTGAGTAGGGAATCAGCCAGTATGGGTAGTCTTGCATATATTCCGGTCTGGGAGAGAACACTTGCTTTGGATGTGCAGGATTTAGCCAATCGGTTCATGAGATTGGATGTTTTTGAGCCTGGCTGTGTTCTAGCTTATACAGTTTCTCGTTCTTCATTATTTGACCGTATTCGATATTGGCAGTATGATATCCTCATTTGTATGTCCTTACAGACACGGTGCGGCACGGTGGTTCCAAGCAGGTTACTGTTGGTGATGATGGAGTTTTACAGATGCAGGTTCGTATTTTTGTGCCCAATGTAGATGGACTTCGTGAGTTGATTTTAGAGGAGGCCCATAGTTCCCGGTACTCCATTCATCCGGGCGCCGCAAAGATGTATCAGGATTTGCGGCAGCACTATTGATGGAGGAGGATGAAGAAGGATATTGTGGCATATGTAGCTCGATGTTTGAATTGTCAGCATGTTAAGTACGAGCATCAGAGGCTTGGTGGATTGCTCCAGCAGATTGAGATTCCTGAGTGGAAGTGGGAGCGTATCACCATGGATTTTGTTGTCGGACTCCCACGGAGAGGAAGTTCGATGTAGTATGGGTTATTGTGGACAGGCTGACCAAGTCAGCGCACTTCATTCTTGTGGCAGTTTCATATTCTTCGGAGAGATTGGCAGAGATCTATATTAAGGAGATTGTTCGTCTTCATGGTGTGCCCGTGTCTATCATTTCTGACCGAGGTACGCAATTTACCTCGCACTTCTGGAGGACAGTTCAGCATGAGTTGGGCACGAGAGTTGAGTTGAGCACAACGTTTGATCCTCAGACGGACGGACAGTACGAGCGTACTATTCAGATTTTGGAGGATATGCTACGAGCCTGTGTCATTGACTTCAGAGCTTCTTGGGATCGGTTCTTGCCATTAGCTGAGTTTGCCTACAACAACAGCTACCGGTCAAACATTTAGATGGCTCCTTATGAGACATTATATGGTAGGCGGTGTCGACCGCCATTTGGATGGTTTGAGCCGGAAGAGGCTCGGCTGTTGGGTATAGACTTAGTGAAGGATGACTTGGATAAGGTTAAGATCATACAGGATAGACTTCGTACAGCTCAGTCCAGGCAGAAGAGTTATGCTTACTGCCGAGTTCGTGATGTAGCATTCATGGTCGGGGATCGGGTGTTGCTTCGGGTGTCGCCCATGAATGGCGTGATGAGGTTTGGGAAGAAGGGCAAGCTAAGACCTAGGTTCATTGGTCTGTTTGAGATTCTTGATAGAGTGGGAGAGGTGGCTTACAGACTTGCGTTGCCACCAAATTTATCAGCTGTGCATCCAGTGTTTCATGTGTCTATTCTTCGGAAATATCAAGGCGATCCAGCCCATGTGTTAGACTTCAGCAGTGTCCATTTGGACAAGGATTTGACCTATGAGGAGGAGCCAATAGCCATATTAGACCGGCAGGTTCGTCAATTGAGATTGAAGAGTTATCTTTCGGTTCGTGTTCAGGGGAGAGGTCAGCCTGCCGAGGAAGCTACCTGGGAGTCCGAGTCCTATATGCGGAACTGATATCCCCATCTTTTCCCCGATTCAGGTACTTTTCTATGTCCGTTCGAGGACGAACGATTGTTTTAGAGATGAGCTTTACGGTTGTAATAACGCTTTATGATTTTTTTAAGCTGCCATTCGTATCAATGCTGCTTCTCTCCGTGGTTCGAGCAGATCCAGGTTGGTCCTCAATTCGTCATCGTTTTCTTCCTCCATGGATGTTGAGAACGTTATGCTTGGTTCGCCAACCTCTACATGTATTAAGGCTTCTGAGCCATAAATAAGTGCGAACGAAGTTTCTCCCGTGGTTATTTTTGAAGTTGTTCTGTATGCCCATAGTACCGATGGTAACTCATCAAGACAGTTTCCTTTGGCTTTATCCATCCGCTTATTTAGATTGTTGATCATGACCTTATTCATTGACTCAGCTTGACCATTAGCCACGGGGTGGTACGGCGTTGAAGTGATCCGCTTGATTTTCCAACTTTCGAAGAATTCTGTGATTTGCGAGCCTATGAATTGTGGGCCATTATCGCACACGATTTCCTTTGGTATTCTAAAGCGGCATATTATGTTTCACCATAAGAAGCTTTTAATTTCCTTTTCTCGCACTTGTTTGAACGCTTCTGCCTCTACCTATTTTGTAAAATAGTCGGTTAGCACGAGTAAAAACTGTATCTGTCCTTTAGCTGTGGGAAGAGGTCCCACTATGTCCATCCCCCATTTGATGAAAGACCATGGGGATATTATTGGATGCAATATTTCCGCTGGTCGATGCATGTTATTGGCAAACCTTTGGCACCTGTCACATTTGGATACGAAGTTCTCAGCTTCTTCTTCCATCTTAGCCCAATAGTATCCAGCCCTGATTAGGGTTTTTACTAAGGATCTCGCCCCTGAGTGATTTCCACAGTGTCCTTCATGGACTTATTTCATCACAAATTCTATTTGGTTAGGTCCGAGGAATTTAGCTAGGGGTCCTCCGAACATCTTGCGATAAAGTGAGTTGCGAATAAGGCAGGACCGTGCAGCTTTGCGGCTAAGTTCTTGAGATGCTTTCCTGTCTTCAGGTACGGTGCCATTCTGCAAAAAATTAAGAATTTCGTTTCTCCAATCCCTGGTTAAGAATTTGAAAGTTAACTCATTCCTGTCCTGGTGTATTATTGAATGAAATAGTTGGACGACAATTGCATTGTCTTTGTTTGTTACTTCCGTGACTGCTGCGAGGTTAGCTAATGCATCTACTTCTACATTTTCCTCTCTAGGTATTTGCATTACCTTCCATGTTTTGAATCGTCTCACGAGCTCTTGTGCTTTTTCAATATACTGTTGCATTCTAGTCTCTCGAGCGATGTAAGTCCCCTATATCTGATTTACTACTAGTTGGAAGTCGTTGTTGATCACAATTTGCTCGATTGAGAGCTCCAGTGCGAGTTCAAGCCCTGCAATAACAGCTTCGTACTCTGCTTCATTGTTATTTATAGGATAACACTTGATAGCTTGCCGTTTATTTTCACCCGTGGGTGATATTAAGACTATGCTTAAGCCGGTGCCTTTTATATCTGAAGAACCATCTGTAAACAAGGTCCATAGGCCTGGATTAGCACCGTTAAAGAGTTGTAACTCTTTTTCTAGTTCAGGTACAATGCTATTACTAAAGTCATCAACAAAATTAGCTAGTATTTGAGACTTAATTGCAGTCCTAGGCTAATAGATTATTTCATACTCACTTAATTCTATGGCCCACTTGGCTAATCTTCCTGACAATTGATGTTTATGCAGAATATTTCTTAAAGGGTATGAGGTCACAACGGTGATTGGGTGGCATTGAAAATATGATCGTAATTTTCTAGATGCCGTTATTAAAGCTAAGGCTAATTTTTCCAAATGTGGATATCTAGTCTCAGCATCTAGCAAAGTTTTAGTTACATAATAGATAGGTGATTGTTTACCTTTTTCTTCTCTTACCAGTACTGCACTTACAACAATTTCTGAGACATCCAGGTAGATGTACAATCTCTCCCCTTCTTTTGGCTTTGAAAGCAGTGGTGGTTTCGATAGATAAATCTTCAGATTCTTGGGGGCTTGCTGACATTCTTCAGTCCATTCGAACTGATTCTGCTTTTTGAGAACTGAGAATAATTTAAAACTTTTTTCGGAAGACTTAGAAATAAATTTTCCTAAAGCTGCTATTCTCCCTATTAGTCTTTGAACTTCCTTTTTATTTGTTAAATTATCAGGTATTTCCTCTATAGCTTTAATTTGAGCGAGATTTACCTCTATTCCTCTGTTCGATACAAGTAAACCCAAAAATTTACCTGATTGCACTCCAAAAGCGCATTTCTCTGGATTTAGCTTCATATTATACCTGCGTAAAAATATCAAAAGCAGTAGAGAAATGCTGGAAATGGTCTTGTGCTTGTGTTGACTTTACAAACATATCATCAATATAGACTTCCATCGTCTTTCCAAGATGTTCTTGGAACATTTTAGTCACTAACCTTTGATAGGTGGATCCAGCGTTTTTCAAGCCAAAAGGCATAACTTTATAGCAGTAAGTCCTCCTATTTGTAATGAAGGAAGTTTTTTCCTTATCTGAGGGATTCATTTTAATCTGATTATAACCAGAATATGCATCTAAGAAGCTCAATAATTCATGACCTGTTGTGGATTCAATCATTTGATCTATATGTGGCAATGGGAATGAATCTTCGGGGCATGCTTTATTTAAGTTAGTATATTCTACGCATACTCTCAACTAGCCATTATTTTTAGGTACTACCACGGTGTTTGCTAGCTAGTTAGGGTACGTTACCTCTCGTATCGCACCAATCTTCAAAATTTTCTGTACCTCTTCGTCGATCATTTGGTTCTGAATGGTCCTTACTTTCTTTTCTTCTCTTCGAGCAAGGCCTATCCTCGTGCCTATATAAACTTTCTGCTCAGTCTTTTGTTCAGATAATGGAACATCTTCGAGCTCCTCCGTAGTTGTTTTGATGTGCTCATCTTCCTCCGGTTCATGAATGACGTCCGGTTTGGAATCTGCATCTGTGTGGTATATTATACCTTCCGTGGTAACTTGATTCTCATTCTCGTAAGTATTTTCTTTCATACCTGTTTCAGCAATAATACCTTCCGTACCTATTTGGGTAGTAATTTCTTCCATGCCTGTTTGGGCGGCGTTACCTGCTTGGGAGATTCCCTTATCTCGTAATTCTTCTACCTCTATTTTCTTGTTGTAGTGTACCATAGAGTTTATATTTCTTGTGGTCTGCTGATCACCTTTGATTTGTTGAATCCCCCATTCATATGGGAATTTAATTACATGATGCAACGTGGAGGGTATCACTTTCATGTCGTGGATCCATGTCCTTCCCACGATCACATTATAAGCCATGTTAGTATCGATGACTTGGGAACCTGGTACTTTTGATCACCTCCTCAGCATAAGTGCTAAGCTCAATTTCTCCTTTTGTTATAACTGTAGAGTTATCAAACCCTGATATGGCTCGTNTTTCATGAGCCCGTTTCCCATGTGTAATTGTGAACTTTGTGGTTGTTTTATAGATCACTCCGTTTACTTCTTCACCTCCGTGTATCACGTTGACGATTCGTTTTGGAAAAGGAGGCTTTGGGGGCTCCTGTCTGTTCCTCATATATGCCTGTTTACCTTTATCACTGAGCAATTCTATTAAATAGCCGTGTTTTAATAAATTTTCTAGTTCACCTTGTAAAAATCTACAATCCGCAGTTTTGTGCCCATGATCGTTGTGGAATTCAAACCAGTGATCTGGGTTCCTTCTACTTGGATTTGACCGCATCTCTTTGGGCCACTTAACCATGTTTCCCATGTTCCTCAATATTGAGACAAGTTCAGTAGTACTTACATTAAAGGTATGATCCCCAATTTGAGTACTACCTCTAGGTCATTCATCTCGATCTTTTCTGGATCTAAACAAGGATGAGACTACGTCTCTTCCTTGTGGTCTATAGTCTGACCTAGTGTTTTCAAACCTGGGGCGAATACCGTGTCCCGAGGGTCCTAAGTAAGGATGTACCTGTTTTTACCTGATCCTCTATCTGATTCAGGACATCTGGATTTGGAATGATCTTCATCTCTCGAACGAGCAATTATATCTTTTTCTATTATGAGTTTAGTACTATACCTGTTATATACATCATTCCATGTTGTAGCAGGGAATTCTCTTAGAATTTCCTTAAGTCGTCTCGTGGCTTCTGAGCTTTTATCGTTTAGGTTGCTTGCAAATGCCATGGCTGCCCAATTATCAGGCATCCTGGGTAACTGAATTCTTTCTCATTGAAACCTGTCTACAAACTCACAGAGTAGTTCCGTGTCTCCTTGTTTTATTTGGAATATGTCTTCCATTCGCTTCTCAACTATTTGTGCACCAGAGTGTGCTTTTATAAACGAATCTGCAAGCTCAGCAAAAGAGTCAATAGAATTTTCAAGGAGTAGAGAATACCAGATTAGGGCCCCTTTGGTAAGTGTTTCCCCCAATTTTTTGTCAAGGACTGGTTCAATCTCTTGTTTTGTTAAGTTGTTTCCTTTTACCCAATAGTGAAAGCAGTCACATGGTCACGTGGGTCAGTTGTTCCATCATATTTGGGAACGTCAGGCATTTTAAACTTCTTGGGTATAGGCAAGGGTGCCGCACTTGGCTTCCAAGGTTGTTGAGAATACCTATCAACATCAATGCCTTTGATGATAGGTGGTACTCCAGGAATTTGTTCGATGCGATCGTTCTGCTCCTTCATCTGTTTCTGCATGGTTAGCAGTAAATTTTGTAATTCTGAGTTATTAGATATACCTGGTCTCGCTTCGAAAGATTCATTAGGATTATCTCCTCTTCCTGAGTTTGCCAACCCAGATTGAGGATTTTCCATGGTGATGGTGTTATTGGGGGGTGGCCTCGGTGGTGTAGGTAACGCTGCCGGTAATCCTCTTGCAAATTCTTGCAAAGCTTGGCTCACATACTCTGCAATCATTTGTTTTACACCATCTTGTTCCACAGTTTGATCATTATCACCATTGTTGTTATTGGATATTTCTGGGGATTGTTCCCTTGACACGTGGGGTTCCTGAAGGCGATGGAACTGGGGTTCCACTCCTTTGCTGGTTGTTGTCGTTGGAGTTTGACATAGTTCAGAGGATATCACTTGAAAAGCAAACAAAGATTATCAGATTCCCGGTAATGGAACCAATTTGTTTAACCAAGGAATTAGACCCTTTGACTAAAGCTATTTTTAAGATGAACACGGGTTACTGATAATCAAGGAAATAGAGAAAGATGAATAACAGATAATATTGCAGAAATATAGAAAAGCAAAGTCAATTATATTCGAGAATCAGATGCCTTTAAAGCTGTATTTTCCTCCCTTATATAGGAGATTCCTATAATGTATAACTCTTGTTATGGTTGCTCATTAATGACTAATTATGACATTAATGAGGCATTACAAAGGATAACGGTAATTGGGGTACGGTTACATAACATGCGAGTAATCAATTGTGGGTCTTTGAATCTTCCGGTACCTTTGTCTAGATTCATTCTGACGTGCCTCTCCCCTGTTTTGATCAGGTTGAGTTTCCCGTGGCTGATAAGCTCGAGGGTTTACTGAATTGTGCCTCTTTGTTCCGTACCTCTTCAAAGAATAACATCCAGCTGTCACATTTTCCTATGTCCACATGACTGGCTGTCTTACGTGTGAAACTGTCTTACGTGTGAAACTCTTTTTTAACGAGGCACATTATTTGTTGAATAGACATTCAAGGGGGAGTGTTATAAATATAACTCTATTTAGAGTGAATGTCTATCTTTTAAAGAGTTCTACTTTGTGGCTAAATCATTTTTCCCTTATAAATAGAGAGGTCTTATCCCATTGTAAATCATCCCAAAATTCAATAAGAATTTCCTCTCTCTTTCTCTGCAATATTGTTCTTGTTCTTTATTGTTTCATAACACGTTATCAGCACGAGACTCTACCGTCTCAAGAAGCTCTTTGAGAAGATTAAGGTATAACATTTCTCCTCTCCTTTTCTTTTAATTATGACTGACATTATGAAAAGAAAGTTCGTTGCCCTTGAAATTTCGGGCAAGAACTATATGACATGGGTGTTGGATGCTGAAATCCATTTAGATGCAATGGGTCTTGGAGACGCCATTAAAGATAAAAATAAAGCATCTACCCAAGACTGTGCTAAGGCCTCGATTTTCTTGCGCCATCACCTTGATGAAGGGTTGAAAATGGAATATCTCACAGTCAAAGATCCACTTGTTTTGTGGAATGGCTTAAAACAAAGATATGACAACTTAAAGTTGGTCACTCTTCCACAAGCACGATATGATTGGGATCATCTGA
>ML319141.1:0-21033 GCA_005239505.1 Nicotiana paniculata
TCCGAAAGGATACGTAGGCAGCCTCTCCCTGGGGTTCAGTCACACCAAAATAAAAATCCACATATCCCCAAGAGTTTAAGCTGGGGCAGATGTTATAATACGTTTGGTGATAATTTCGCCGAAAAGGTTCCAAAGTTGTAACTCAATACAAATTCTTCTCACCAAAACCCTGTTCAAGTCCTTCCGATCAATTGGTAAACATGCTTAAAGTTGGAGGATACAGTGTCGAATCTGGTGCAAGAAAATGAGAGAAATAAAATGAGAGAGTCTTATCGGTGAAAATCCACACGGGGGCCGTGAGGCAACGGTAAGCAGCGAAATTAAAAATGAGAGAGTCTTGTTAGTGAAAACTCGCAAAGAGCACTACAAGGCGATGGTGAGAAGAGAAATGAGAGATGTTAGTTGGTGAAAACCCGCAAAGGGCGCCACTGATCGAAAAGGATAATGGGTCACTGACATGGACACAGTCCGAGGCAAGGTTTCTCAATCTTGAGGTAATAGTTGTGATGAATTTCTGAGAGTCGAATGGTTTACACGGATTAGGCATCCAGTCCAAAGGGCATGTCATGTTCATTGAAGTCCGCATGCACTCCAGATAAGTCCTTCTTTCCTTTCCCCGAAAGGGACACCTCTTGTTTAAATTCGTTGTCCATTCTGTCATTTATTTTTCTTTTGAATCCCTTTCGGTCTAACTCGGTCCCGAAACTAAGGCAAAGAAAAGATGGCAAGACTGATTTACAGGGCTCTCGTTTTACACGGGTCAATATGCAAAAGGCACCCAGCCTCGTCAGGGGCATCGAGTCGATCCCGACTGGCCACAATGGTCGATGATTCAAACTCAAAACCTTGAAAAGAGAAAATCAAATTGAAGTGCCTATAAAAGCAAATGAAGTTGAAAGGTTGAGCCCCGCGTGGCTAACCATCTTCGCTAGGCTTGAAAAGCCGAAGTATTCCAAATGACTTAAAGTTACAATTGGAAGAAAAGTCAGAAGTGAAAAGACAATAAAGGCGAAATAAAGTTGGAAAGGTTGAGTCCCACACGACTAACCGTCGCAGCAGAATTTGAGGAGCCAAAACTCCCCTCGATACTCTGGAAATCCAAAAGAAAAAGCAAGTTAAAAGCCTACAAAGGCAAAACAAAGCCAGGATACTGGATCCCACGTGACCAATTTCCATCCAGAAAGACAAGGTCCTCGGGATTAGAGATGAAACCCAATCCCCAGCAAACAAACAAATGTTTGAGGTCTTCATCAAAAGAACTGAGGTCAAGCAGTTGAAAATCAAGGCCGCAAAACCAACCACCGTTTCAAACTAACGAATTGTTCTTTGTTTGAAGGAAACAGGTGCAAATAGAAAGCAACCATGCAACAAGCAAGTGCAACCAAAAGAAATTTGCGCAAGGGCTAGAAGGAGCTCTGCAACATTGACTCCAAAAAAAGGGAAAATTTCTCCAAGAAATCTTTTTCCGCATGCATAAAAATAATAAAAAATAAAAGAAATAAAAGAGAGAAGAATTGAAGTTGAGAATAACTCAAAGTAGTATGGAGCCTCCAATCCCCGACTACACCCAACATGGGTGTACACGCTCTCTAGTCGATGCCAATTAAGGGTATACACTCCCTGGTTGATGTTTTCTTTTCCAATCAAGGGTATACACTATACACTTTCTGGTTGATGTTTTCTTTTTCAATCAAGGGTATACACTCCCTGGTTGATGTTTTCTTTTCCAATCAAGGGTATACACTATACACTTTCTGGTTGATGTTTTCTTTTTCAATCAAGGGTATACACTCCCTGGTTGATGCTTTCTTTTCCCGATGCAGGGTATACACTCCCGTAGTCGATGCCAATCAAGGGTATACACTCCCTGGTTGATGCTTCCTTTTCCAATCAAGGGTATACACTCCCTTGTTGATGTTTTCGATGCCAATCAAGGGTATACACTCCCTGGTTGATGCTTCCTTTTCCATCAAGGGTATACACTCCCTGGTTGTGTTTTCTTTTCCAATCAAGGGTATACACTCCCTGATTGATGCTTTCTTTTCCAGTCAAGGGTATACACTCCCTAGTTGATGTTTTCTTTTCCAATAAAGGGTATACACTCCCTGATTGATGCTTTCTTTTCTAATTAAGGGAATACATTCCTTGGTTGATTTCTTTTCCAACATAGGGTACACAATCCCTAGTTGATTTCATTTTGAAACATAGGCCTCCGAACCCCTAGTTGATCCCGCTTTGAGATATAGGGTATCCACCCCCTAGTCTGCAGTAACTCCGGGTGCACCATTCCCGGATTTTCATTGCTTCCAATAACGAAGTAGCATAGAGTTTGTTACAATAACTCACAGAATTTTACTAGTGAAATCTGGGGCAGAAAAAATTCGTTTGTTTGTTTTGATTTTTGTGCAGATTACGTTTCTAGGACATTGGAACCCGAGACGACCAAAAGAAGAAGTTTCGATCCAAAATAACAAAACAAAAAGAACAAAGAGAAGATTGAATCCAAAAGTACACAAATGGGGAAGATGTGGACTATTCAGGATGAGATTGAAGTCATCCGTCCAGTATATCCTGCTTTGATCTGAGGAACGATAAGACAAAACCAGCACCTGTGACTAACAAGCATCAGGATCCAGGTCAGAGTCAGCAAAAGATCAAGACTCAAGACCAAGTCTTAGATAGGAATCTTGTAATTTAGCAGCCGATAGGTTTAGTTGGTCCTTCATTTCGTACTTGGGTGTAATAAGGAGATCAACAATAGTAACAGCAGCAACCGAAGTGAAACCACAGTTACTCGGTAATCCCAGCTACCAAAACCTCGAGAACTACCCTGACTTGATTCCTTTATAGCCAAGGATATGTAGGCAACCTTTGAAGCATGGTTCGGTCAAATTTTTCCAAAACGCTTCACATGGAGTATCTGAACATGTAAAAGTTGTTCATAACTGCTCACTTTGTCTTTGCCCGAAAACTCTTAATGTTTCCGAGCAAAGAGGGGCAGTTGTGAGCATGTAATTTTTCACCTACTAAATACTCCTACAAAATTAGATAAGTAAATTAATCTTATGGATTTTGTTGAATCTTTAGTGATTAATTATGAATTGTTTTGCATTTGCATATTCATAATTCGTCTTTTAAAATTATTTAAAATTGCATAATTCGGTGCATTATTATTATCGAGGAATTATGAACTCATTATTTGTGATTAATTGAATTGAATAACAAACGAATAATGATTATTTGAGGTGATGTAGTTTTGATAACTAATTGCTAAAATTTATCATTTTTTATGGATTTAATTAGGAATATTAAAATTAATTAATAAATAGAAAAATTTAGTTAGAATTAATCACTACACTTTTCTATTAAGTGTCTGATTTAATTAAAAGCTAATTAATTAGATTAGTATAGGCAAAATTAGGCCTAAAATCGGACCTGGGCCAAGAAATACACAGACCCAAACCTATCTCTACACTACTCCAATAACCAGGCCCAATTGATCCCTTACCCGGCCGGTTCTCCCTCATCAAAACGACCCCGTTCGAACAAAGCAAACCACAGCCGTTGATCTCCTAAGATCTAACGGCTGGGAACCCCCAAAAGCCCGGGTATNACCACCGCAAACTTTCACCCTATGAACCTCTCCTCACCCTCAACCCCATCCCACCATCGATTTCCCCAAACAAACATCAAATTTCGAGTAATTTCAGATCTAAGAATCTGAAAACCCTAAAATGCTACAACAGTCGATTTCGAACGATTCAATGGTTCAGACCTACATGAGTCAGTTTCTATTGATAAGATCAATTGATTCATGTGGGTTTGACTCATTTTCAAACCCTCCGGAGACCGGCTAAGGTCCGGTGATTTCGTTTTTTCCGGCCAAAATCCCTTTTACTGGGTATCACCTCGTCTCTTTACTGTCTCTATATGAAATCATGTTTAATTACTGATCGTTTTATTTCTGTTTAGGATTAGTCTTTTTTTTATTATGCTGTCCTTATTTGTTTTTGTTCTTAAGCCAAAAGCCATAAATACTCCATCTTTGATAAAACACTATTTTTCGTTTTTGATTAATTGTTTGTTTTCCTAAATACTATTTCGAATTGTTTGGTTAGCTGATATAGTTTTATATCGTGCGTGTGTGTAATTGTTTTATGCTTGCTGATTATTTTGTTTTCCTTCGATTAATCTGGATTTTTGATTTTTCCTTGCTTTCGTGTATGTGTTGGTTAGGTTTAACACTTCTTGAAGTGATAACCATTTTTAGGGTTAGTCGCCCTTGTTAATCAATGATTTAGAGTTCTTCAGCTATTAATCATAGTGTATAATTAATCGTCAATTGAGTAGGAGTTTAGGGCTTCACTTGAATTATGTGATTTTTTAGTCTATTTCAGGTTTCGTTTTGAATCTCTATGACTGATTTTACCTGTCTAGATAATAATTTTGAATTGTTTTATGTGGATTAAACTAAAACCTGATTTCTGCCTTCCTTTGTTTTGATTGCTGATTCTGCTTAGTGTTAAGTGAATATCAATTTAGGATTCCTTCTTAAATTGTTTCATGCCTAAGAACTATTAGCCCTTTTTAGGATTAATACTTAGTTAGTTCTGAACCAGTGTAGGGTCGTGAATTAACTTAATTTAATCCTAAACTCAAGGTTACCCTAATTAGTGATAACCTTCTAAAAGACACTTTGCTTAATAGGTTAACCTAGATTGATATCCTCTTAAATAATTAACTAAGTCCTAAAATCTGCCTAAGATAATTAGTTTAAGATTAATTAACTAAAACAAATCATTTAACCTAGGCTTAATAATTAGTTAAGTTTCTGATTTTAGTAAATTGAGTTGAATTAAATCAGTTTAACTTAGGTTAGGGTATTAAATTGATTAATTTACATTAAGTAACAAGATAAACCTAGTTGACTAATAGGAACTTAATCGATCAACCTTAACTAATTAAATTAACCCTAGTTAAGAATAACTTATAGTTAACTAGAGTTAAATAATAACCCAAGTGAGGTTAACCTTGATTACCCAATGGTAAATTCAGGGACTCTAAGGGGTACATTAGGTAACTCAGTTTAGGAAATCAGGCTCTTAAGGTCTAAAGAGGAAAGTTCTAGAATAGGGGCAGCTGTCCCAAAGATAGGGTTGATAGCTGCCCTATGTACTATTGAGTGCTATTTTTCAGCTTTGGATAGGGAATATTCAAAAGAATATCCCATTCCCTAATATCCTATAAATAGACCCTCTTTCTAGAGATGAAGGGGTTACATTTTGACACTTTTTGAGCTGCTGGAATACATAATCCTCCCTATTCAGAAATAGTTTTTCCATTTAAAAGGATTTGAAAAGAAGAGTATTATTAGGAAAATCTGATTTCCTTTCGGAAAACAAATTCCTAAGTAGATGGCCTAGTTTAGCTGCTATCTTCTCTTTTCTGAATTTTGGGTTTCTGGAGGTTTTCCTTCAAACATACATACTCAAGATTCTGGGTGTATTCTTGCTGGACTGGTTTTTCCTCTGGTTTTCTATTTGTTGTTGCTTAAATTCTCCTTTTGATTACTGCCTACACTTGACCTTTATTTGGTCAAGTTTTCTGCTGTTTTACTCTTAAAGAAGGTATGTAGCCATTCATCCGTTCTCAATGAAATGTTGATTTGAAATTGTCATCTTCTGTTCATTATAAGCTGGTTATTTTGATGTCTGAAACTCTTTTCTTCTGCTCTATATAATGTGACAATGTGGGTGTGGTAATGAGTTTATGAGTGTGATAAGTGTAGTCCTGCTGTTGGTATTTCTTTGCTGGTATATTTTGTTTATTTCAAATTATAGGTATATAAATGTAGTTGATACTTGTAGTTCTACCTCCTAAAAAATAAGGCTGCACTAAGGTGCAGAATCTGACCTTCTCTATGGTCAGGTTCTCTCTATAAGTGTGCAGAAAATATGCTTTCCATTGAGTCTCTTTGGTCAATAAAGAGATTCAACAAGCAAGTCTTTAGATAGGTTAGTATTAGAACTAGGGTAGATGAATTTGACTTGTTAATGGTCAAATTCACCCCATGATAGTGCACAAAAGTAGTATAAATGGTTGAAGTTTACCCTTCAAAAGAGGTATAAAGTATGTACTTGTTAAGGGCATTAGAGTGAGAATCTGAACCCTTGGATGGTCAGATTCATCCTCTAAAAATGCCTAGATAAGCAAAGTTCCTATAGAGTTTAGAATTATGTTAGTATTAGCGTTTGGGTAGATGACTCTGACTCTTTAATAGTCAAATTCACCCCCTAGGTAGTGCATAAACAGTAGTCTAGGATGCTAAAAATCACCCTTTACGGATATAAAGTGGATAATCAAAAGCTCCTTAGAGGAAAGAATTTGAATCCTTTATTATGGTCATATTTATCCTCTTAAAATGCCTAAAGAATCAGGTTAAGGAATTAATATGAACTGAATGTCCAAAGTATGAAAATGACATTCCAGAATTGAGTTGATCCTTTTATGATCATATTCATTGAGAAAGCGCATAAACAATTCTGCCAGATAGTACGGTTTAACACACGCAATATCAGGATTAAAACTGACCTCTTCAAGGTCAGTTTGGTTTTGGTAGTTGCACAACACCTCAATTATATTGGGTGTTCTACAGATTACAAAGAGAAGGCTCAAACGTAAGGC
This sequence comes from Nicotiana paniculata, assembly GCA_005239505.1. Taxonomy (NCBI): domain Eukaryota; kingdom Viridiplantae; phylum Streptophyta; class Magnoliopsida; order Solanales; family Solanaceae; genus Nicotiana; species Nicotiana paniculata. Next base: position 6,685 of record ML319141.1, read on the forward strand.
CTCAAGGGAGTTTCGAGTCAGCAAATTAGTTAGAATCTTATTTTTTAGTTTCTTTAATTCTGGAAAGTGTATAGCGACAGTGAAGTTATAATTCCTCTGTATTTAGTTAGCTTTTCATTGTAATGTAATTTAAGACTGGACTGTAAGTTTAATTTCAGTTTTATTCATGTCCCTGGAATTTCGAGTTTACAATTTTGTCTGTTCTGCAAATGATGTTAGACAAAAGAACGTATGTAAAATTTGTATAAACACCCCGTTTGGATTTTTTAGGAAAAAATGGTTATTTCAAATTCAGTAGAGTTTCAATATGAATAGAATCAGTAGATTATCCTGTGTCTCATAAAATCTGCGAAAATCAATGTATCCATACGTTTGAATTTTATGCTTTTAGAAACATGAGATCAGTTTGTTTTAAATTGAGTAGAATCACTGTCTCAAAAATTAGTAAGACTGCCTACGGCTCAATCTATTTGGTAAGAATCATAAAAGTTCTGAAAGTAGCATGATTTTACCTTGCGAATCCATTTCAGAATTAATGAGTATTTTAGATTTATGTTTAGGCTGTCAAAAATGGAAAACCAGTAAATTCGTTGTGTTATGCTCATAAGTGTATGTATGAATGAACGTGTATTTTTCATTACCGTATTTCCTATTTATTCATCAAAATGGAAAGTAAAGATTATTAAGACTTAGTTGGATTTCTGAACTAGTGACCTCCCTATAAATTAGCCACAATTAGGATTGGCCAAAAGAGTCAAATGATAACTTGGGCTAAATATGGCCATAGCCTAAGATTTGTGTCCTTTAGAATTTAAGCTTAAACAATCTTCCACATATCCTTTAGGTTGAAAGATACATCTTTAGGTTGAAATTTAGAAAAGAATCAACTATTATCTCAAATTACCATAAACTACACTCGGGAGTGGCAACTCATGCCCCCGACCCTCACTCCAAACAACTAAACAAGATGCAACCACTGGTGCATTTCATGTGACGTGATTACCATGTGTTCAAAAACAACAAGTGTACGTCATCGTAACTTGTCCAAGATAAATCCATAAAACGTCTTAATTGATTTTAAAACTAAAATGTTCCTTCAAATAGAAAACATAAAGAATAATCAAACATCACCTCAAATAGGCACTATAAAACCGTCATGACCATAGTCTTGACTACGTAATCTACACGCGGGTGCGACAACTCATGTCCCCGTCTTCAACTTCAAACTAATAAAAATCACATGTTGTAATTACGGGCGCATTTCATGTGGCGTAATTGTAATATGTCCAAAAATAAATAAGTGCACGCCATCGTGACTTTTTTTTAAGATAAATCCATAAATATTAAAAGCGGCTATAAAGTGAGAAAGGCTAAAAAACACAATAGGTTTAAAATATGTAAATAATTAGATAGTTAGGCCAAATATTAATAGCTAGGCAACCGTGCTAGAACCACAAAATCCGGGAATGCCTAATACCTTCTCCCGAGGTTAACAAAATTCCTTACTCGGATTTTTGGTCGCAGAAAAGTTAAAACAGAGTCAAAATTTTCTCAGTTTGGGATTTTAAAACAAAACGGTGTCCCGGAACATTGTCAAAAATTCGGGTGGCGACTCTAAAATAATAAATAATCCCAAAATAGAATAATGTCACTTTAATTGGAAAATCTCCCTTATTATCCCTTCATTAATCTGGGGGTGGAAAAAGGAGGTGTGACAATGGTCCACAGGCAACCTTGAAGAAAAATGTTGAATGAGTACATGTGCCAAAAACAAAAGTGGATTGCATTGCCGAGGACTTGAACAAGTTAAAGAAGAATGCTAAAGCCAAGAAATGGCTTGTTTGTGGGCTTGGTCCATATGAGTACAACAGAATCTAAGGTTGTTCAACTGCTAAGCAAATTTTGGACACAGTGCAAGTGGCCCATGAAGGAATGACTCAGGTAAAGAGATCCAGAGGAACTCCACTGTATTGTCAATATGAGAACTTTGTTATGAAGGATGGGGAAACCATTTAGGAGATGTACACAAGGTTCACTATATTGACAAATGAACTAAAACCTCATGGAAGGATTATCCCTGAAGAAGAGATGGTTGAGAAGATACTTACTAGGGGCTTTCCAATCGCTTGAGAAAGCAAGATAACTACCATTGAGGAGTCAAAGAACATTGCCACTCTTCCCCTAGATGAATTGATTGGGAATCTCACTGCCTATGAACTTAGGAGAAAAACCATGAAAATGGATGTACCTAATAAGGAAAGGAGCTTGGAACTCAAAATCACTGAAGGTTATGATCTGGAAGATGATGAAATAGCTATGATCACCAAAGACTTCAAGAAATATTTAAGGAGAGGAAAGGATTCTTCAAGAAGTGGAATCTACATCAAGACAAAGACTCATGAGAAGCAAACCAATGATGGCTGCTACAAGTGTGGAGAGATGGATCACCACATCAAAAACTATCCTTTATGTGAAATTGAGTGGAAGAAGGACATAGTTGAACGAAGGAACATGAAGAAGGAACAGGTTCAACCCAAGAAAAGCAAAAACAAAGGATCAACCAAGACCATGGTCGTTGCTTGGGGAAAAAGATCAGATGAAAGCTCAGATGATGATGATGATGATGAAGAGCACTTATGGCCATTGGAGAATCTGATGAAGAAACTGAGGTAAGTGTCTTTCATCTCAAAGACAAGATTAAATATTTGTCTAAAGAAAGGTTATCTGAGTTAATACTAGAGCTAATTGATGAATCTGAGGACATGAATAATGAAAAGGAACAGCTGTCAAAAGAATGTGTGATTTTGAATGCTAAGTACAAAAATCTGGAACTTAGGGCTTGTGAAACTGAAAGTGAAAATACTGTGTTGAAAAACCAGGTTCATGCACTTGACACGACTGTCCTAGAATTTAGATCGAAAAAACTAAAATTGAAATTAGGAACAGGTAAAAAGACAGTTGATCACACACAACTCACTTTAGAAGAAAATGTAGGAAAAATAAAATAGGAGTTGTATAAGAGGGATGAATGGGTAAGAGCCTTAAAGGAGGATATGAAGAAGGTCAAGCATGAGCCAGACAGAACTTGTAAAAGGAACAGATCATCCGATGCACTTTCATGGCTACAAGAACATCATAGTAGCAACTGAAGAGGGCTTGTCTTTGGGAACTCTGCACCTAAGTGGGATCCCAAAAATAAGTACCTCACACTCCCTGAGAATAAGATTTTCACACATTGTGGTAACACTGGTCACTATAAGAGTGAATGCACTGCAAAAGATGTAGCAGCTCAAAAGAACAAAAAGTTTGTTCTAGGGAAATAGGCTGCCAAGTTGGGCTAAAAAGAATCAGATTTATCCTTTCGCCTATTTAAAGGGACTCAAACTAGTTGGGTTCCTAAGACTAACCCCTGATTTCCTTTTGCAGGTCCAGGTGAAGGGGATCAGCCAAATATGGTACATGGATAGTGGTTGTTCAAAGCACATGGCAGGAAGCAAGAACCAGTTCTTTTCACTTGAGGATCTTAAAGGAGGTAATGTCTCCTTTGAAAATGGAAAGAAAGATGAGATCATTGGGGTTGGAAAGGTAAGTAAGACTGATTCTCACTCTATTGAGAATGTCTACTCGATAGATGGACTGAAGTACAGTCTAATAAGTGTATCACAATTATGTGATAGAGGTAACACGGTAGCCTTCACCTCAACAAAATATTTTGTGATTAATCATACAACTGAAAAGATAGTTTTGCAGGGAAAGAGAGTGAACAACATATATGTTGTGGATTTGTCCACACATTTAGATAATGAACTCACTTGCTTAAGTGCGTTGGATAATGATCCCCTCCTTTGGCACAAGAGACTTGGACATGTCAGTATAAGCCAACTCAACAAATTAGTCTCGAAGGACTTGGTGATAGGACTTGTGCAAGAGGGAAGTGATGGTAGTCTATAATTTCGTGTTTAGTCACTTATTGGACTCTAATTCACTGCACTTTATTTGTGTTTGGGCTTGAATTGGTATTATTTTGCACTTAGTGTGTGTTTGATTCCTTGTAACAATAATTCCAAGTTATGTAGATGTTGTGTAGCTAATTCAAGCTATTTGGAGCTTTGAAGTCTGTGTAAAAGCCCAAGTGATTAAGTCGGAATCGTGTTCGGGGATCAATGGACAAATTGTGCACTTAGTGGGAGGAAAGAAAGGGTCAAGCAGGAGTGAAACTCAGATGTGCGACCGCGCATGAGAGACCCCCCAACGCGCACACGACCGCGAAATTGACATAGTATTCTGCCAGACATACACGTCCATAACCATGGTCACACCTCCAGGTGCGCGACTACGCACGTCCGCTTCCTGGAACTTTACCAGGCCTATTTTGGTAAATTCTAAGGCGACTTTTTTTGACCTATATGAAGCCTAGCTCATATCAAACCAAGGTATCTCATATTTTGGAGCAACTTTTGGAGAGAAGAAGGCAAGGAAACAACGAGGACTCAAAATACTTCATCTAATTCATTTAATATAGAAGTTTGTTTGATTTTGGGAATTGTAATGTCTTCTTGTTCTTCTAATACTCTTGTGATAAACAACTTCTCCACTATGGACTAATCTTTCTTAGGGTTATTGACAGATATTGTGATTTGACTATTATTTGGGGTTTACTCTATGTTAGTTGTCTGAATTCATTGAGTGAGCTATTAATTGAATTGCAAGGTCAATTGTGGTTTTACTTTAATCGAAATAAAAGTGTTGATGCAATTCGCATTGTGTTATCTTGTTTGGGTTGATTTTACACCTCTCATAAGTAATCGAAAGAGCTTAGAGAGTTATCAACTGACCAAATTTGGAGGAATAGTCGAGAAACGTTCTTCAAAAGATCATTCATTCACTGTATATTTGCATATGTTCATAGGACATGTTATTAGGTTAGTTAACAGAACTCTCATTCATTCGGAAGAAGGATTAGAATCCTAAGATTAGCCTAATCATATGTTGAAACCAAAGGAGTCAATAGAAGTTAAGAGTGAACTTAGTACGAAATTACCCAAAATAATAGTTGATCACATATCTTGTCACAACCCTTACTTTTCACCTTGAATTTCAATCGTTGCTACTTGGTCATTAAAGTTCCATTATTTAATCGCAATCGATAATCTTAGTTTTTACTATTAGTTGATAACAACATAAATAAAAAAGGTTTATTTTCCTGGATAGTGTTAAGCTGAAGATTTATTAGAACATTATCTATACCAATCCCTGTGGAGGTGATTTAATACTATACTATCTTTGATTAGCGAGCCTAAGTTTATACACCGATTTTGCGTTCGTCAAATTTTGGCATCGTTGACCGAGATTGGCGATCAATATTGTTTGAAACAATTTTCGGTGCTAATTCAGGAACAATTCTACTTTATTTTCCTTTTTTTACGCTCTTCTTATTTATGTGCAGGAAATAGCTTAAATTCAGTGGTGTATGACTTGATCCTCTTCCAAGGAACTGGTTCCATACAATCTAGAGTTAGACAAGCACATGCGGCAGTTGAGAAGGGAGAACAAATTGGGTGGATCATTGTTGATTCAAACGTCGACTCAAAATACAATGGTGAACGACGGAAGGGACGTGGACCTATCTGCGAGAGAGGCATCTCAACAACAAGATGCACTATTAGCAGCTGAAGCAGCTCGTAGAGTTGCGGATGAAACAATCGAAGAGGACCGAAGGTTCAATCTCAACCAAACCATAGTCGAAGATGAATTTGAAAATGCAGCTCCCAGGCCTGGGAGGTCTCTAGGAGATTATGCCAGACCAGTGTACAACCAACAAATCTAGTGTGAGTCCCCCCCCCCCATTGATTCCAACAATTTGAAATTCAAGCAAGGACTCATCCATGCCATTCAGAACAACTGCATTTTCAGGCAAACCCAATAAAGATCCCCAATAGCCATCTGATGGACTTCGACGAAATTATGAACACATTCCGCTACAATGGAGCACCACATGATGCCATCTACCTCAGAGCATTCCCTTTCTCACTTAAGGATGAATTGGTTGAGAAGTTTACCTATAGGTTCAATCCGTACATGGAGGAGATGATTACCAAGTTTTTAGGAAAATATTTCTCTGTTGCTAAGACTGGACGGATAAGGAAGGAGATTCACAATTTTAGTCAAGGTGAAGAAAGACAATGTTCGAGGCATGGAAAAGATTTAAGGAGTTATTGCGGAGGTGCCCTCATAACGGAATATAGCAATGGATGGAACTCCAAGAGTTCGGGGACAGGTTAAACCCGTCATCAAGGAGATTGCTGAATAGTGAGGTTGCATGTCCTCTGATCAAGAAAACTCCAGAAGAGATTGTCACACTTCTAAATGAACTATCTGAAGACGTAGAACAATGGTCCAAACCAAGGGGATCAAAGAAGATCAACAGGGGTGCACCAAGTAGAATCGTCTGTAGCAATGCAGGCACAAATTGCAGCAATGGTTAAGGACATCAAGCAACTGATGATAGCTCCAGTGAAATATAAACCACGGGTTGGATGTGACATCTGTGGATTGGGAAACTCAACTAATGAGTGCCAAACATTCACCCCTGAAAAAGAAGTTAAGGCATTGGGGAATTTTAACAGAGGCAACTACCAAGGAGGTGTTAATTTCAATTCTATGGGACAGAGACATCCGGGGTTATCATGGAGTTCTTCAAATGGTAGCTTGAAATCTTGACAACAGCAAAACCCCAAAGCACCAGTGCAAGGACCTCCTGGCTTCCAGAAACAGAGGAAACCATACCAGCCTCCACAGCCCAATAACTCAAGTTTAGAAGATCTAATTAAGGCATTCATAAATATGTCATATGAAAAACTTGAGACTCAAGGGACCGCTATCCGGGAGCAAGGCACAAACATCCGGAATCTAGAAAGGCAAATGGGGCAGCTCGCATCATTTTTGTCATAGAGTGCTCCAGGGACTTTGCCGATAGACACTGAGAAGAATCCAAAAGAGATGATCAAGGTCGTGTCTCAGGAGTGGGAAAACATTAGCAGATCCCATTGCAAAGCCAAGGGTTGAGAAGGAGATCAACTCAACTAAGATAGTAGAAGAACAGAAAATTGGTGAATCTCTGCCTAAGGAGGATATTAGAAGTAAGGAGGTTGATAAGAAGAAATTAAGCAGCGCATTTGAGGAAAGCAAGCACATGCCAGTGTTACCGTCTCCTCAAAGGATGAAGAGGGAGAAACTAGACAAATACTTTAGAAAATTCTTGGAGATGCTGAAAACAGTTGTATGTGAACATCCCGTTCACCGAGATGCTCACCCAGATGCCAGTCTATGCAAAATTCCTAAAGGAAATCCTTTCAAGTAAAAAGAATCTCGAGGAAATGAAAGTGGTCAAACTCAATGCCCATTGCGGTTCCATTCTACAAAATAAAATCCCTCAAAAGTGTGGGGATCCTGGCACTTTCACTATACACTTCCCAATTGGGAGCGCAAATTTTGACAAGTCCTTGTGCGATTCAGGTGCATCCATTAATTTGATGCCATTATCAGTGTTCAAAAAATTGAAAGGAGAATTAGGAGTGATCAAATCTGTGCTGGTATCTTTGCAACTGGATGATCAGACGAAGATCATACCTTAGGTCATAATTGAGGACATTTTAGTGAGGGTGGACAAATTTGTCTTCCCAGCAGAATTCATCGTAGTAGACATGGAAGTGAATAAGGAGGTACCTCTAATCCTTGGGAGACCATTCCTTTGCACTGGCTGGGCTATTCTTGATATATATGAGGGGAAACTCATGCTACGAGTGGGAAACAATAAAATTGTATATCAAATGAAGAGAATGATGAAATACCCGTGTGATGAGGCATCTGCCTATGCTTGTCTCAAACTGGATGTGGTGGGAGAGTTAGCTGAACAACACAATGTGGATAAGCTGGTAGGTGATTCATTAGAGAGATGCATTAGTCAATCAAGCACAATAGAGGATGAAGATCCTAAGATCAAGAAGGAAGTTGAGGCACTGGAAGATGAGAACCGGGTGGTAAATGAAGAAGAATTCGAGAAAGAAAAGATCAAACTGAAGCTAGAATAGAAAGTACTCCCGACACATTTGAAATATGTTTTTTTGGAGAATAACAATTTTCCCGTGATTGTTGTTGTTGATTTGACAGGTGAACAGGAACACATGCTTGTGGAGTTACTACGGAAGCATAAGAAGGCAATCGATTAGAGTATAGACGATAATTAGTGGATCAACCCCGTCATTTGCATGTACAAGATCCTGTTGGAAGAAGGGAGAAAACAGGTGGTGCAGCCCCAACACAAATTGAACAAAAACCTTGAGGAGGAGGTGCAGAAAGAGATTCTCAAATTGCTGGATATAGTTATAATATTTCCCATCTCTGACAGCCAACGGATCAGCCCCGTACAGGTTGTGCCAAAAAAGGGGACATGATGGTGGTGAAAAATGAGGACAATGAGCTTATTCCTACCAGAACAGTTACCGGTTGGAGAATGTGCATAGACTACCGAAGGCTAAATGATACAACAAGGAAGGATCACTTCCCCCTTCCTTTCATTGATCATATGTTGGAGAAGTTGGCAGGTCATGGATATTACTGCTTCTTAGATGGATATTCATGGTACAATCAAATGCCCATTGCTCCCTAAGATGATGAGAAAACCACATTTACCTACCTTTCCGAAATCTTTGCATACCGTAGAATGCCTTTCGGATTATGCAACACACCAACTACATTTCAGAGATGCATGATGTCAATTTTTTTTATTTGAATGGGAAGTGTCTGGATATGTTCATGGATGACTTTACTCTATTTGGAGATATCTTAAAGGATTGCTTGAGGAATCTCGAACTTGTTCTAAAACGATGTGAGGACACTCACCTAGTACTCAAATGGGAAAAGTGTCACTTCATGGTTAAGGAGGGGATAGTCTTGGGCCATAAAGTCACAACTGAAGGTGTTGAAGTTGACAGAACAAAGTAGATGTGATAGCTAAAATCCCACATTCGACCTTAGTGAAGAGCATCAGAAGTTATTTGGGGCATGCAGGGTTTTATAGAAGGTTCATCAAGAATTTCTCCAGCATTACCAAGCCCTTAACAGTATTACTTTCCAAGGATGTGAAATTTGTGTTTGATGTAGAATGCCTCAGAGCGTTCGAACTGATCAAGGAAGATCTAGTGAGTGCTCCAAAATGGTGACTCCAGATTGGACTGAACCCTTTGAGATCAAGTGTGATGCCAGTGATGTAGCAGTGGGAGCAGTGTTGGGGTAGAGGAGAGATAAACTTTTCAAACCCATTTACTATGCAAGTCGGACATTGAATGATGCTTAGGTGAAATATGCTACCACGGAGAAGGAGTTCTTTTCAATGGTCTTTGCCTTTGAGAAGTTCAAATCCTATTTAATAGGAAGCAAGGTAATGCATACCGAATACCGATCCCTCAGCACTGAAGTATTTGCTGAGTAAGAAAAAATCCAAATTGCGTCTGATGCGGTGGGTATTTGATGTTTTAGACGTCAATACCACACAAGAAGAACATTAAATTGTGTGGTACCCAATTTTCGAGTGTTGTCTCTCTAGAAAAACCTGGTTCTTCTCGGTGTTCCAACTACTACTGTTGCGGAATAATAAAAGCAATAAAGTAAAAACACAGAGATTTTTTACGTGAAAAACACCTGGCTCAAAAGGTGAAAAAACCACGACCTACTCCTCAGTAGGATTTGCTCAAACTCTTCACTAAAACTCTGAGCCAAACGGACTTACAAAATAAACTCTTTTGTAATCCTAAGGATTAACTCTAACCCTTTGTAGTAACTAGCCCCTAGCTAATTTCTACAAGCTTCAAGTTAACTCTAACTTGAACAATGCGTACCTATTACAATTGCTTCTATGAAATATGAAAAGATACAATATTAAAACTCCTTACTACAATCAACTAGACTTAATAAATAATCAGATGGAACTGGTTCTTCTAGTTGAACTGTAGCCTTTGCATGACACAATGATTCTGCTAGCAAAAATAATCTTGAAATTTTGCTTTCGGAGTTTGATTCACTTCAGCTTTGTGTGTCCACGATTCAAACAAGAATACTTCAATTATTTATAAAGTCAGTTGTTGAGCTTGTTTTCCAATTCCAGTTCAACTCTACCTGGGTGAACCAATTCGAACCAAACTCAACTTCCTTTCTGAATTCGACTTCAATTAATTAGATCATTTTGCAACCTTTTCGCATTAGGAGACAATCTCTTGGTACATTGATATTTCATATTCACAACATCTCCTAAGCATATATGGTTCATGTGCCAGCTTGTCAGTTCACGATGTGTGCTCTGATTGACCTAGTTCAACTGGCCAACCTTTTGTCAATCTTCAAAACTATGCAATGACTTGGGTCAACAAATTCCCCCTTTTTGATGATGACAAACTTTGTGCTTCTCCCTGTATACAACTCAAACACTTTGTATGTCTTTAAGCATTTATCATAGAGAATCCAGGTTCATTAGGTTATAAATATCACATCTTTATATTTTTGAAAAGTTCAACACACTATCTTCCCCCTTTTGGCATCATAAAAAAATTACAAAATGATAAACTTACCAGAGTTGTTAACAATTACTCATGGCCATTTAGGCAACTGCATATGCAATCATGGATTAATCATCAATAATCAACTAAGAATTCAAACTATCAAAAAATAGAGATACTGAATCAGAGCAAAAAGCATCAGATTTCATTGATAGAGAGAATACGATTCTGCCACAATCCAGAAAATGAAACAAAAACAGTTAAAACATGAGCAACAAACAAAAAATTCTGAATTTGGGTCACTGAAAGTTCTTAGACAGGCTAGGAAATTAAGTCTTGGAAAAACTGCAGACCTGGTTCATTTAGCCAAGATGGACGGTTCAGCTGACTTAGAAATAGATGAAGACTTCTTTGAGCAAGTCTTGGATTTCTTGAGCTTAGGGTTCTGAACCTATACCTCTGCCACTTTTTCACTTTGATGGACCAGGTCCATCTCATCCACTTCAACAGTCTCAAGAGGTTCAACAACCTTTTCTTTCCCCTTTTTTCACTCTTTTCTTCTTTGGATTGTAATTATCGCCTAACATTTTCAACAAATCTGCCAGGGTTTCCTCAGTAGATGAACCAGGTTCATCTGTGTGCTTTCCTAAATTTACTAACCCTTCAGTTTCTCCTGATTCACTTCCCCCTGCGTTCTTGCTACTTTCTTCCCCCTTTTGTAGTTTAGCTCCAAAAATAGCCATTCTAACTGATTTAGAGGTGGGTGAAGAATCAGCCACTTCTTTCCTTTTTCCTTTCTCATTACTCTGTACTCCCTCTCTCATTTTTAAAAAAAAAATTTAATTTTTACCACCTATTCTTATTGTTTCTGGCAACTCCACATCTATTACAGACCCAACCAGTATGAACCTATTTTCTAAGTTTTTCAGCAACATCAGAGATGACCTCAGAAGAAGGACTTGGGACAGATGTTACCTGAGTCAACGAAAAATTGGGAATGGTTTTGTAAGAGAGGGGATGGCTTGAATGAATTTTTAGTTTTGAATTGACGGTTAAGGCTTCCCTAGAATCTAGGTATTTTAATTTGGTGAGGATTCTTGTTGAAACAGAACTGGTTCAGAGTTAAATGGATATGCTTTGAAAAGATTTTGAGTTTGGGCAGAGTTCTTCTCATGATTTAATTATTAGTATTTCAAAGTGTGTGGAGTTTAGAACACATACCTCGCCTTTCAGATGAACCAGCAAGATTAACCAGTTTCATCATTTCAGAATCCTCTTGATCAAGCCTCAATTTGCAAACATAGAAAAAATTTCATTTGTGATCAGTGAGTCATATCAAAACATGGCATAAGAGTATACTTTTTACAGTATGAGACTGAGCAATTGTTAATCTGATTAAATACCTAATTAAAATTTTCTAGCAAAAAAAAAATTCATTTTTCTCAGTTTTTTTTCAATCAGGTGATCTTAATCATCCCTAATTCCAGCTTGTTTCTCTCAAGATGCTCCCTACAAAGTGCTTTAGTGAATATATCAGCAATTTGATGATCAGTAGCACAAAATTCGATTGAGATCATTCCTTTTTCATAGTTATCCCTTAGGAAATGATGTCTAACATCTATGTACTTAGTCCTTTTGTGATGAACCGGGTTGTTCGTCATACTAATAGCACTAGTGCTATCACAAAATATAGGAATGCATCCCACATAAATACCAATGTCCATGAGTTTTTGTTTGATCCATAACACCTAGGGACAACATGAGGCTGCAGCCACATATTCAGCCTCAGCAGTAGACAAGGCTACTGAATTTTGTTTCTTGGTAGCCCAAGACACAAGGCATGAACCCAAAAAGTGATCCATACCTGAAGTACTTTTCCTGTCAACCAGGAATCCTGCATAATCAGCATCAGCATATCCTACAAGGCCGAAATTACTACCTTTAGGATACCAAAGGCATAAATCAGTGGTGCCTTTCAAATATCTCAAAATTCTCTTTACTGCAGTGAGGTAGGACTCCTTTGGATTTGCCTGAAACCTAGCACATAATCCACACTGAACACAATATCAGGTCTGCTGGTAGTGAGATACAATAAAGACCCAATCATCCCTCTATATAGCTTCTGATCAACAGATGAACCAGGTTCATCCATATCCAATTTTGTAGCTGTGGCTATGGGAGTGTCTATTTCTTTGCGCCTTCCATTTTAAACTTCTTGAGCAATTCTTTCACATACTTTTGTTGGTGGATCATTGTTCCATTTGGGTTTTTCTTAATTTGCAAACCTAAGAAAAAGTTTAGCTCACCCATCATGCTTATCTCAAACGCTCCTCCCATTAGCATTGCAAATTCCTTGATCAATTTCTCAGAAATCGCTCCAAATATGATAAGATCCACATATATTTGCACAACCAGAAGATCCTTACCTTTTTACCTTAAGAACAAGTTACTATCAATTTTTCCTTGTTTGTACCCATGTTCTAGCAGGAATTTTGATAATCTTTCGTACCATGCTCTTGGTGCCTGTTTGAGACCATATAGAGCCTTGTCGAGTTTGTATACATGGTCAGGTGATTCCTTGCTTTCAAATCCTGGAGGCTTCTTGGCAAATACATCTTCCTTCAGATAGCCATTTAGAAAGGTACTCTTAACATCCATCTGATGAAGAGTGAATTCCATGTGTGCAGAAAATGCTATAAGAAGTGTGATTGTCTCTAGTCTTTCCACAGGGGCAAAGGTCTCATCATAGTCAATTCCTTCTTCTTGACTATATCCTTGAACAACTAATCTTGCCTTATTCCTTGTAACAGTTCCATCCTCATCGAGCTTGTTCCTGAAGACCCACTTGGTGCCAATTACTGAGCTAGTAGCCTGGGTACCAAGTGCCGTACTTGAATTCTTTCAAATTGATTCAACTCTTCTTGCAGGGCATTTCCCCAATGTTCTTTGGTTCGATCATGGATAGAAAGGCATCAAACGCACATAGATTTTTCAAGGATGATCTTGTTTGATTCCAGATGCCAAATCTGTTATGATGTTCTCAAGAGGGTGAGAACTCTGATATCTGTGTGATTTAAGTACCAGTTTTTCATTCCTAGACGATTCCACGGTGTCTTGTTGTTGTGGAGCAGGATCAGGGCCAGGTTGCATATGTTGAATTCCCCCTGTCATGATGCTTGGGGTAGTTGAACCTGGTCCATCACCTGTTCCACCTTCCATGCTTGTTTCAATGTGATCACTGCTTCTTACCAGTCCAAGCTCCTCATCTTCAAGTCCCTGCCTCTCAGCAAGAATGTTAGTTTTATCAAAGACAACATGTATACTCTCTTCTACACACATAGTTATTTTATTATACACTTTATAAGCTTTGCTATGTGATGAATATCCCAAGAATACTCCCTCATCACTTCTGGGGTCAAATTTTCCTAGGGAATCTTTTCCATTATTGTGTACAAAACACTTGCATCCAAAAGCCCTAAAGTGGGATATGTTGGGCTTTCTCCCTTTAAGTAATTCATAGGGAGTTTTCTCTACTGGAGGTCTAGTCATGCATCTATTGATTATGTAGGAAGCAGTATTTATTGCTTCAGCCCAGAAGCTGTGAGGTAGTTTGCTAGATAGGAGCATGGTTCTTTCCATGTATTCAAGAGTTATAGTTTTCCTTTCAACAACCCCATTTTGCTGTGGGGTTATGGGAGCAGAAAAGTTATGATTAACACCATGTTCATCACAGAACGCAGCAAACTTAGCATTCTCAAATTCAGTACCATGGTCAGATCTTATTGATGCTAGTTGATGT
>ML319142.1:0-22749 GCA_005239505.1 Nicotiana paniculata
CGAGCTAAATGGATGCATAAACGTCAAAAATACGCTCAAGAGTCGAAAAGAAAACACCCGGGCGTTAGTCGGGCGTTTGGCCCCTAAATCCAGGCTGACCCTGGCGATAGTGAGGCGTTTGGATCCTAACGCCAGGCCTGCCCTGGCGATAAGGGGGCGTTTGGGGCTTAACGCCTGGGTCCCTGTCCGATCAATTCCGAGTTTTGAAGGTTTTAAGTGTTTCCCGGTTTGAATAGAAGTCTCCTACATGGTTAGGGTTTGTCCCAAACTTATAAATAGACCCAAAAACACAAATCAAAGGGATGAAAGATATTTTGAGGATGATTTGACGTGGAGGAACACACACCACGCTTGAAGGAGGCTCTACCTAGTTTTTCTTCTCTTCTTTTAATTTCATAGTTCATTAGTTCTAGAGTTTTGGGTGCTACATGAACGTTGTAGTTTGAAGCTTGAATTGTTCTTATTATTTTATCATATTGGTTTATTTATTCAATCTTGCGCTTNATGTTAGGATAGGAATATACCTAATCACCTTGCTTGATTATTATACGGGAATTATTAATGTGTTCTTGTTAATCCTAATTTCATAGTAATATAGGCGTTAGGTTAGCTTGAATAGGCGAGTTATACTTCGGGAGAACGCTACGAGCAATATTAACCTTGTTAATCAATAAACCAGATAAATTAATCAGACGATTTAAGTGGAAAACTCAACAGGATTGTTTGCTAACCCATAGCTCTAGAATATCGGCTCTAATTGAATTCGTGTCTAATCTCGCCCAATTGTTTCTTTAATTTCATAACTTCCTATTCTAGATTAATTTTAGGTAAATATTCATACTTTAGTGGTCTTTTGAATAGATTAATTGTTTGGGTTTAATTTAGTTGATAGTTAATCACAAGTCTCTGTGGGTACGATATCTGGACTTACAATCCTATATTACTTGTCGACCACGTATACTTGCGTGTGCGTTTGGAACCAACAGCGGCAAAGGGTACTTGTTCTTAATGGTGACCTTGTTCAGCTGGTGGTAATTAATACACATCCGCGTGGACCCATCCTTCTTCTTCACGAATAGAACTGGAGCACCCCACGACGATACACTCGGTCTGATGAACCCCTTAGCCAACAACTCCTCAAGATGCTCCTTCAACTCTTTCGGATCCATACGGTACGGAGGAATAGATGTAGGTTGGGTTCCTAGAGCTAAATCAATGCAGAAATCAATATCACGATCTGGAAGCATGCCCGGATAGTCTGAAGAAAATACGTCAGCAAACTCTCGAACAACTGGCACTGAATCAATCATCGGCGACTCGGTGGTGGTGTCCCGCACATAAGCAAGATAGGCCAGGCAACCCTTCTCGACCATATGTCGAGCCTTCATGAATGAAATAACCTGGATGGCTGTACTAATTGAGGAACCTCTCCACTCCAGCCTAGGCGACTCGGGCATAGCTAAAGTAACTGTCTTGGCGTGGCAATCTAGCACGGCATGATAAGGAGATAGCCAATCCATGCCTAAAATAACCTTGAAATCAACCATGTCGAGCAATAAGAGATCCGTTCGAGTCTCGAACCCGCAGAATGTAACCACACAGGACCGGTAAACCCGGTCTACCACAACAGAATCGCCCACAGGAGTGGATACAAATAACATAGGAATAGGTGGATCCTTGAGCGTATTTTTAGGATCCACCACAGAATCGCCCACAGAAAATGAGCAAATAAGACCGAAACATAGGAATAGGTGAATCCTAGATCAAATAACACCGTGCCTCTCTACCACATACTGTAATAATACATGTGATCACGGCGTCTGAGGCCACTGCATTTGATCTGGTCGGATTAGCATAGAATCTAGCTGGAGCACCGGAAGGCTGAGCCCCGCCAGAATGAATAGGAGCTGGCTGACCTCCTCCTGACTGGCCTCCGCCTCTAAGACGACCCCTGCCGACCTGTCCCCCCACCTCTAGGTGGCCTGACGGCTGGTTCTGGACCCATAGGCTGATAATTCTGCTGCACTGCTTTGCCCCGAAACTTGGGACAATTCCTCTTCATATGAACTGGAACCCCACACTCATAACAACCTCCAGGTATCATAGCCTGCTGCCCCGAAGAGGAACCCTGAATGGCTAGAGAGCGATGTGTACTCTCTGGCATAGCACTGAAATAGGGACTGGGGGATCTCGGATAACTGGAATAACCACTTGGTGAACTATGAATGGCTGGAGGGCGGTAGGAACGCTCTGGCATGGCGCTGAAATGAGGCCTCACTGGAACACCTCGGTGAGGTGGTGTGGGTGCTAAATATGGAGGCCTGCTGGGCTGACCTCTATCGAACTGACCTCTGCCCCTAACTGGGGCACCTCTGAAATCCTCGGAGAATCTGGCTCTCTTGTCCTGCTGACCCTGCTCTCTGCCTCTCGATCGATATCCCTCAATCCGACGAGCTATCTCGACCACCAGCTGATAGGGAGTCCCTATCTCCACCTCTCGGGCCATGTTGGCCCTAATACCGGAGTGCAGCCCTGCTACAAACCTCCGCACTCTCTCGGCATCAGTAGGTAATATCACGAGTGCGTGGCGAGACAACTCTGAGAATCTAGCCTCATAATTTGTCACTGACATCTGTCCCTGCTCCAGCTGCTCAAACTGATATTGCAGATCTTCCCTCTCAGAGGGTGGGATATACCTGTCTAGAAACATCTGAGTGAACTGCTACCAAATGATAGGAGGAGAATCTGCTGGCCTGCTGAGAATATAGGACTGCCACCATCTGCGAGCTCTGCCCTCTAACTGGAAGGTAGTGAAGTCCACTCCATGGGACTCTAATATCCTTATATTGTGCAGTCTGTCCCTGCACCTGTCAACAAAATCCTGGGCATCCTCACCTCCCTCACCCCCAAATACTGGAGTGTGAAATCGAGCATCTATCTAATAACTTCTACGGATCGCCTCCGCAGCTGGTCTGGGCTCAGGTGCTGCTGCTACACGCTGGACCCAACCCGCGGGCAGTATACCCGGGGTATGATGTAATGATGCTGACTGACCTGCAACCTGGGCGGTAGGAGTCTGGGGCCCCCTCCCGCCTGAGATGTGGCAGGATCTGCTGGAAATAAACCAGCCTGGGACATAGTGTCCATAAACCGCATCATACGGCCCATGATCTCCTAGAAGCCCAGCGTCGTCATAAAGTCCACTAGAGCAGGACCTGCTGGGGGCACCTCACCTTGCTCCTCTATAGTAGAATCCTCTGGTGGTGGTGCAACTGGAATATCTCGGGGACGCCCTCGTCCCCTACCTCGGGTCAGTGCCCTCCCTCAGCCTTTTCCACGACCTCGAACAACGGGGGTAGCGGCCCCTCCCGGGTCTGGAACATCGGATGCACGCGTCCTCACCATCTGTGAGAGAATAGAAGAATGAGATTTAGTAAACCATTGACTACACAATAGAATAAAAATAAGGAGAGGTTTTCCTAACACCCTATAACCTCTTGAAGATAATTACAGACGTCTCCGTACCGATCTGCAAGACTCTACTGGGTTTGACTGTGACTCGTGAGGCTTACGTGAACCTAGAGCTCTGATATCATGTTGTCACGACCCAAAATCCTAAGTCAGGTCGTGAGGGCGCCCAAAAGCGGGGTCGGGCAAGCCAGGAACTAGTGTCACAAGTCCTACGGGCATACTAACAGAACATACAAAAGATATAATATACAGTCCCACTGTCTGAAAGAAATATACGGGAAATAAGAAAACGAAACTCCATGGTGCTACCGAGGATTGTCAGGAGAAGAAGCCCACCGTGAAGTTAGGTCCAACTATGATCAGAATCGAGCTCCAGTCAGATAACTAGATTCACCAACCTAAGAACCTGTACAATTAAGTACAGAAGCGTAGCATGAGTACATAAACAAATATGTACCCAGTGAGTATCCCGCCTAACCTCGAAGAAGTAGTGACGAGAGGTCGACTTAACACTCACTAAGGTCCAACAAAATGATTAAACAAGATATAATATCAGTAACAGACGTACGAGGATGATAAAAACAGTAATCATTAAAAGTAGCAGTAATTCAAGTAAATACTGGAAGTAAATATACAATTACTACTTCATTATTATTCTTTTTTTTTCTTTCCTTTAAAATATCTGACCGCTCAATATACATAAAAGGATCATTAAAAATTTAGCAGCGCATACAGGATAAGGACAACTGGCCTAAGCCATCATAATGATCATATATGTGCACTGTCGAGGGTCGAACGGCGCGAACCATAATATATCTTTCAATATCGATGTGGCGTACGGCCCGCTCCCATGAGAGTCAGGGAAATAACACTTCGCTCGCAGAATGTAAATTTCGAAGCGGTCACATGCACACACAATCCACACATTTATTCTTTCTAAATTACTTTTCGGTGAACAATTCCTTAAAATTTCTCAAATTCCATGATCTCAGGGAAACAAGCCGCATGTAACATTAATTCATTAAGCATATAGTTCATTTCAAGGAAAAACACAAGGTATGGTGTAGGCCTAACTACCCAGACATAACAATAATAGTCGCTACGTACGGACTCTCATCACTTTGTGCGTACGTAGCCCCATAAACATTAGCACATAACCATTCAGATCACCTAGGGGAACAGTTCCCTCTTACAAGGTTAAAAAGGAGACTCACCTCGTGTCGAACCTACTCCCCAGGTCAAGAATGCACCCGAAACTTCGAACTCGTCACCCAAGGACTCGAAACTAATCAAACGTTACGTAAATATATCAAATTATACTCGTAGCATGGAATTCTCCTACTACTTAGTCAAATTCATCATTCTTGAAGAAATACCAAAATCCAACCCCGGGCCCGCATGCTCGGATTCCAAAAATTCTCGAAGGAAACACTCACCCATAACCTAAGGATCATTAATATATGATTTTTGTATGATTTCATAGCCAATTCACGAGTAATTCACTAAATTCTCGAAAGCCCTAGGTTACTACCCAATTCCTTAATTTTCCACTAATTAGGTAGTTAAATTCGATTAGGAATTCATGCATTAACTAACTTTAGGATAGAATTTACTTACCTTTTAGTAGCTAGGTCGTGGGACGCTTTTCCAAGCTCTCAAAATCGTCTATGGTGGAAGAAAATGGAGTGAAAATGGGATAATCCCGCATTTAAAGACCTTACTGCCTACAGGGGTTTCCGCACCTGCGACTCGACGACCGCACCTGCGGTCTCGCACCTGCGAGCAATAGCTCGCACCTGCGAAAAATGGGACAAGAGCCTGGGCTCGCACCTGCGGACAGGATTCTGAACCTGCGGGAGAGGGTTCGCACCTGCGAGAACTGGGCAACCCACCTGTGGGTCGCAACTGCGAGGCTGGGACCGCAAGAGCGGTCTCGCATCTGCGACTGGGAAACCGCACCTGTGGTCACACCAGATCAGGTGCACCAGCAACTGCTTCAGCTAGTTTTTGCCTCCTTTGGTGCCCGAGAGGCACCTGGGCCCACCCGAGCCCCTGTCCAAATATACCAACAAGTCCCAAATCATAATACGGACTCGCTCGAGCCTTCGGAACACCCACAACAATGCTAAAACTCAAATCACACCTCAAAACCCCTAGAACCAAACTTAGGAACTTTAGGTTTCTTAAATTCGCTAACAATGTGCCGAACCAACTTATACTACTCGGAATGACACCAAATTTTTCAGGCAAGTAATAAATGACATAATGGAACTATTCCCGGTCTTGGAATTCCATTCGGACCCCGATAACACAAAAACACATCCCAAACCACAATATGAACTTAAGGAAACTCTTATTTCGATATTGGGTGCCGAAACGCCCCCGGGTCATCCAAAACTCATTCCGAACATACGCACAAGTCTGACATTATCATACGAAGCTACCGAAACTGTCAAAACTCGATTCTGAGATCGTTTACTCAAAATGTTAACCGAAGTCAAACTTGACCTTAAAGGCCAATCTGAAGGAACCAAGTGTTCCAATATTGCTCTAAACACTTCCGAATCCAGGACCACCCGCCCCCGCAAGTCATAAATCATAATAAGCCACTATGGGAAGTTTCATTTAGGGGAACGGGGTCCGATAACGCAAAACGACCGGTCGGGTCGTTACAAAAAGAATCCAATTGAGTATAATGTAAGTGGATTTCCATTTCAACTATGTGTTTGGTTCTATGAGCGCTTCCCAGATATACGGGAGAAGTATTTAGAACAGGACGACTTCCTTGATGACTCTCACGTTCTCAGGATGTTACGTTGTGTATCTTTGGGAGAGCCTAAATTTAAATAACTTCATGAGGATTACTTCAGTAATCATGGTATAAGTTAATGTTCTTTATTTTTCCTTTTTTCTGTAGCTGTGTTAATATGTTGACGTATCAATTTTATTTTATTTTTCATAATATACTGTTTTGTATTAAACAGAAATATCGAACATTTAGGATATTGGATATAATTCCTACAGAAGAGGAATTGAATTCAACGCCTTTAATTGGACAATTACCATGCAGCTGCATTCGCTCAAAGGTACTGAATTCGGTTCCTTCAACTGGTGAATCACCACGTAGTGGAGTCGATCTAAAGAAACCAATAGAACTCCTGTAATTGGCGAATTACCTCGTACCTAGAGTCATTCTAACCATTCTACAACAGCGTTTGACAATGAATTAGTCAACACAACATGTCGTGTAAGTTTTGAGTTGAAGTTTTTGTTCTGTGTTTTGTAAAACTAAAGCATGTTTTAGCTGAAGTTTTTGTTCTGTTTGTGATTAACTTCAACATTCTAGTAGCTGAAGTTGTGTTCTGTATTTGCTGAACTTCAGCATTCTTAGACCTGAAATTTTGTTCTGTATCTCTGTATTCTGAAATTATTGTGTTGTTTCTATTTCTATACTAGAGGGTAACGAGGGAGGTTAAAAGACATTCAGAAGAATAAAAGTTCATGA
The DNA here is from genome assembly GCA_005239505.1 of Nicotiana paniculata. Classification (NCBI taxonomy): domain Eukaryota; kingdom Viridiplantae; phylum Streptophyta; class Magnoliopsida; order Solanales; family Solanaceae; genus Nicotiana; species Nicotiana paniculata. Next base: position 6,977 of record ML319142.1, read on the forward strand.
TCGCAAAAAAAGTTTTTGAGGAGTTTCAACGGGATGAGTGATCTTGTCATGACCTGATTTACCCTCTGAAAGGCATTGTGATGGCACCTAGTCTCTACGACTAGGTAAGCCTAATTGCGTAAACACATATTAAATAGGAGCAATAAAATAAAGACAAAATAAGTGAGTCTACAATGAAACATCGCCACTTGGCGCGCACAAAATACAACTTTCCCAAAAACCCAAAATATCACTTTAGTTACAAGCTCTGTCTCAAAATAGCTCTATACAACGTAAGACAATTTACATGAAAAGAAATCTATCTAAATCTGGAGTGGAAGGTGACTCGAAAGGACTCTACGAACGCGGCAGAATTACCTTTCGGTCTCTTGGAACTTGCTGCTCGAACCCCTAGCCACGAAACTAAGCGTTGGTACCTGGATCTGCACACGAAAACATGTGCAGGAAAGGGCATGAGTACACCACAAATTGGTACCCAGTAAGTGCCAAGCCTAACCCCAGTCGAGTAGTGACGAGGTCAGGTTAAGGCTCTACTAGATTTTCAAAGTAAAAACAGTTTAAAAATTTGAACAGAAAGATATAATAAGCTGAGGCAAATCAGTAGAAACAATGAACTAAAAGAAAATCATAACAGGGAGCCCTCGGCTCAGCACAGCATATATCACAATAACAAGTATGCAATACAGTACAGGGGGAAAGCTCCTGGAATCTCGTCTGTAGTCCCAATTTAAATATGCAATGCAGTACAGGGGGAAAGCTCCCGGAATCTCGTCCGTAGTCCCAATTTAAATATGCAATACAGTACAAATACCGGATACAATTTTTATTTAAAATAGTTCAGGAAAATCACAGGCAAAAATAGGGATAACACTACCTAAACATAGTACACATAGTAATAACTAGGGAAAGTTCAAGTAAAACAGGTAGACATGTTATTTCCTAATCTAAACTACATAGTCAATACATGAGACAGTGAAATAGGAATGAAATGATTTAATTCATGGAGGGAAAAATGGAGTCTTAGCAACAATGGCCCGTGTACGTACTCGTCACCTCATGTACACGGCGCCCAAACAACATAAAGCAGTATTAAAATAGCCTAAGGGGAAGTCCCCAAGATAGAGTTAGGAAAGCCACTTACTTCGACTGCGCTACTCAACTCAAACCACGCTCTTGCCACGAGTATCTAGCTCCGAATGGCCCAAATTTATTCAATTCGATTGCATAATGTAAATATCACTGTAAGGAATCAAAATAGCTAATAAGTTCGAGGCTAATACGCGAAATTAGGAAAATCTCCCAAAAAGTCCCCCCCCCCCCCCACGTCTCGAAAACGAGTGAAAGTTACAAATTTATAACACCCATTCACTCAGGAACTCACTCGAACAAGAATCATCGAAAACCGACGTCAAAATCTTATGAAATTCTCGGATTTTCTAATTGGCGAAACTTCTTCCCATTTTCATGATTTTTCACCCAATTCATTGATTGCATGGAAGAATTTTCTATAGATAAATGATATACAAGTGAAATAAGGTTAGGAATTTTTACCTATGAAGCTTTTCCTCAAAACCCACTCCAAATCGCCTACACCTGAGCTGCAAATTGTTTTTTTAGAAGATATGAATTTCAAGCCCTCGAATTTGATATAAACTACCCAGCGATTCCGCACCTACGCCCCTTGGACCGCACCTGCAGTCCCGAACCTGCGACAAATCCATCGTAGGTGCGAAAACCCACTAAAAGGACTGGGCTGCACCTGCGGTCACTGGGCCGCATCTGCGGCTCCGCACCTATGAGACTGGTTGACCTTGAACAAGCCTGCACCTGTGAGCCCCTCTTCCGCACATGTGTGTCTGCACCTGCGGAAAATCCATCGCAGGTGCGATACACCAGAACCAGCAATGGTTCAGTTGTTTCCAAGTTCCAAAAATCACCCGTTGAGCATCTGAAACATCCCTGAGGTACCCGGAACCTCAACCAAACTTACCAACCAGTCCTAATACCTTATCCAAACTTAGTCGAGCATCCAAAATTCATCACATAACACCAAAATCACCAATTATACATGGATTCAAGCCTAAGAACTTATGAAATTTCAAAAATTTACAACCGATGCCGAAACACATCAAAACTAGTCCGAATGACCTTAATTTTTACACACAGGTCACAAATGACACAACAGACCTACAATCACTTTCAGAATTACATTCCGACCCCGATATCAATATTTCACCTATCGGCTGAAATCGCCGAATTTCTAACTTTCGCCAATTCAAGCCTAAATCTACTACAGACCCCGAAAACACATTCTGGACACGCTCCTAACTCCGAAATCACCCAACGGAGCTAACAAAGTCGATGGAATCCCATTCCGAACCCGTCTTCACATAGTTCCAACTACGGTCTGATATCTAAAGCTTAAACTCACATACATGGACTATGTGTCCAAAAACTCTCTGAATTTCACCACTCAACGTTCCGACAAGTCCCAAAAGCATAAATAGACATGGGGAAAGCAGTTATTAGGGGATCGGGGCGCTAACTCTCAAAACGACCTACCGGGTCGTTACATTCTTCCCCTCTTAAGGAAATCATTCGTCAAGATGTGAAAAGATGAGGGTACTGACTGCATATCCTGCTCGGTCTCCCAAGTCTCCTCCTCGGCCGGCTGGCCCTTCCACTGAACCTTTACTGATGCAATATCCTTTGACCTGAGATAGCTACTGGCTCCTCAGCATATGATAAATCCTTGTCCAACTGGACTAAACTGAAATCCAAAACATGAGTCTGGTCACCGTGATACTTCCGGAGTATGGAGACGTGAATATTGCATGAACTCCTGCTAGGTTGGGAGGCAGGGATAGCTCATAAGAAACCTCCCCAATACGTCGCAACACCTCAAAAGGGACAATAAATCTCGGACTCAGCTTACCCTTCTTCCCGAACCTCATGACACCCTTCATAGGCGATACTCGAAGCAAAACCCAATCACCAGCTATAAATGCCAAATCACGAACATTCCATACCGCATAAATCTTCTGCCTGGACTGAGCTGCACGAAGTCTCTCCTGAATCACCTTCACCTTATCCAGGGCGTCCTGGACCAAATTTGTACCCAACAATCGGGCCTCGCCCGGCTCAAACCATCCCACTGGGGACCGGCACCGTCTACCATACAAAGCCTTATACGGCGCCATCTGAATGATGGACTGGTAGCTGTTATTATAAGCAAACTCTGCAAGTGGCAAGTATCGGTCCCATGACCCTCTGAAGTCCATCACACAAGCACGGAGCATATCCTCAAGAATCTGAATCGTGCGCTGCCCATCCGTCTTAGGGTGAAAGGTTGTACTCAACTCTACCCTGGTGCCTAGCTCTTGCTGAACGGATATCCAGAACCATGAAGTGAATTGTGTACCTCTGTCTGAAATGATAGATACAGGAACACTGTGGAGGCGAACAATCTCCCTGATATAAATTTCTGCCAACCCCTCGGAGGAGTATGTAGTCAACATCAGAATGAAATGAGCTGACTTGGTTAGCTGATCTACAATCACCCAAATAGCATCGAACTTCTTCAAAGTCCGAGGAAGTCCAACCACAAAGTCCATGGGGATTCGCTCCCACTTCCACTCTGGAAGCTCAATCTGCTGAAGTAACCCTCCCGGTCTCTGATGTTTATAGTTGACTTGCTGACAGTTGAGACACTTGGCCACAAACTCCACTATATCCTTTTTCATCCTTCTCCACCAATAGTGCTATCTCAGATCCTGGTACATCTTCGTGGTACCCGGATGAATGGAATACCGCGAGCTATGGGCCTCCTCGAGAATCAACTCCCGAAGCCCATCCACATTAGGCACACAGATCCGACCATGCATCCTCATCACACCGTCATCTCCTATAGTCACATCCCTGGCGTCACCTCGCCGAACCCTGTCCTGAAGAACCAGAAGGTGTGGATCATCATACTGGCGCTCTCGAATGCGGTCATAAGAGAAGACCGAGCCACCACACAAGCTAAAACCCGGCAAGGCTCTGAAAGATTCAACCTCACGAACTGGCTGGCTAAGGACTGAATATCTAAGGCTAAGGGCCTCTCAACTGCCGGAAGATATGCCAAACTCTCCAAACTCTCCGCCCGGCGACTCAAGGCGTCGGCCACCACATTGGCCTTCCTCGGGTGGTATAATATAGTGATGTCATAGTCCTTTAGCAACTCCAACCATCTCTGCTGGTGCAAATTGAGGTCCTTCTTATTGAATATGTGTTGCAAACTCCGATGATCAGTGAAAATCTCACAGGGAACACCGTATAAATAATGATGCCATATCTTCAGGGTGTGAACAATCGATGCCAACTCGAGATCATGAACTGGATAGTTCTTCTCATGCACCTTCAATTGTCTGGACACGTAAGCAATCACCCTACCGTCCTGCATCAACACCGCCCTGAGGCTAATCCTCGAAGCATCACAATAGACGGTATAGGACCCTGAAACCGAAGGCAATACCAACACTGGAGATGAAGTCAGGGCTATCTTGAGCTTCTGAAATCTCTCCTCACACTCCTCAGTCCACCTGAACGGAGCACCCTTTTGAGTCAACCTGGTCATCGGTGCTGCAATGGATGAAAATCCCTCCACAAAACGGTGATAGTACCCAGCCAAAACAAGGAAATTGCGGATCTTCGTAGCTGATGACGGTGTAGGCCAACTCTGCACTGCCTCCACCTTCTTCGGATCTACTTTGATCCCATCCCAAGACACTATGTGGCCCAAAAATGCCACTGAATCAAGCCAGAACTCACATTTAGAGAATTTTGCATAGAATCTCTTCTCCCTCAAGGTCTAAAGCACAGTCCTCAAGTGCTTCTCATGATCTTCCATTGATCGGGAATAAACCAGAATGTCGTCAATAAACACAATGACGAAAAAATCAAGATAAGGCCGGAACACACTGTGCATCAAATGCATAAAAGCTGCGGGGGCATTGGTCAGCCCAAATGACATAATAAGAAACTCATAGTAACCATATCTGGTCCTGAAGGCAGTCTTCGGGATATCCGGCTCCCGAATCTTCAACTGATGATAGCCAAAACGCAAGTCAATCCTGGAGAATACCCTGGAACCCTGTACCTGGTCGAATAAATCATCAACGCAAGGCAGATGATACTTGTTCTTCACGGTGACCTTGTTCAACTGCCAATAATCAATACACATACGCATAGAGACATCCTTTTTCTTCACAAATAATACTGGAGCGCCCTAAGGTGATACACTGGATCTGATGAAACCCTTATCAAGCAACTCTTGTAACTGCTCATTCAACTCAGGAGGATCCATACAGTAAGGAGGGATAGAAATGGGCTGAGTGCCCAGCAACAAATTAATGTCGAAATCAATATCTCTATCAGACGACATACCCAGAAGATCAGTTGGGAATACATCAGGAAAGTCCCTCACTACTGGGACTAACTCTACTGGAGGGGTATCAACACTGACATCTCTCACATAGGCCAAGTACACATCACACCCCTTCTCAACCATCCGTTGAGCCTTAAGAAACAAAATGACCCTAAGGGAGTATACTCTAAGGCACCTCTCCACTCAAATCTCAGCAAGCCTGGCATAGCCAGCATCACAGTCTTAGCCTGACAATCAAGAATAGCATAATGGGGTGACAACCAGTCCATGCCCAAGATAACATCAAAATCTACCATGCTGAGTAATAATAAATCAGCCCTGGTCTCAAAACCACTAAGAGAAATCAAACACGACCGATATACACGGTCCACAACTAGAGAGTCTCCCACAGGAGTAGATACATAAACAGGGGAACTCAAGGAATCCCGAGATATCCCTAAATGTGGAGATAAATAAGAGGACATATATGAATACGTAGAGTCTGGATCAAATAACACTGATGCATCCCTATGGCTGACAAGGACAATACCTGTGATGACTGAGTCTGAAGCAACAACCTCGGATCGGGCTGGAAGGGCATAGTATCTAGCCTGGCCTCCCCCTCTAGGGCGACCTCTACCTCCCCGACCCCCACCTCGAGCTGGCTGAGGAGGTGGAGTGGCAGCTGGGACTGGAAGAATAGCCGGAGGACCAGGCGGAGCACGTGGAGACTGATAAGAATATGGAGGTGCACCTCTCCTGGCCCTTGGGAAATCTCTAATCAAGTGACGAGTGTCACCACACTTAAAACAACCCCTCGGAGGACGCTGCGCCTGAGATTGAATAGGAGCTGGCCAGAAATAGCACCTCGAACTGGAGGCACACTGGATAATGGCGGTGCATAATAGAACTCCTGAGGTCTAGGAGGAGCTGGAATACCATTGGCTGCTGGAAGGGCTGAATGAACAGGACGACCCACAAAACCCCTACCATGGCATGTTGTTGGTGCACGAGCTCCTAAAAATGGCTAGTTTCTCGAGACCTCTTGGCCTCTCTCTCCTCTCTGTCCCGGGCGAACATGCCCTCTACTCTCTTGGAAATACTCACTGCCTGCTGGTAAGTGATATCCATCTCCAACTCTCTGGCCATACTGGTCCGGAAACTAGGATGGAGTCCCTCAATTAAGCGCCAAACCCTCTCCCTGACTGTGGCAACAAAGGCTGGTGCATGCCGAGCTAACTCACTGAAACGGACTACATACTCTGACACAATCATAGTACCCTGGCGCAACTGCCCGAACTCCGCGCGCTAAGTATCCCTAAGGCTCTGAGGGACATACTCTCGCAAAAACATCTCTGAAAACTGAGTCCAAGTGAGTGAGCCTGCCTCGTCCTGACTACTCAGCTCATAGGCCCGCCACCACTGATATGTCGCTCCCCTCAGCTGGAAGGCGGTGAAAGAAACCTCACTAGTCTCAACAATTCCCATAGTGCGGAGAATACGATGACACTCCTCAAGAAATCCCAGAGCGTCATCTGAAGCTAGTCCGCTGAAAGTAGGTGGGTGGTACTTCTTGTACCTCTCAAGTTTGAGCTGCCCTAGCATCATGCTGAACTGGAGCCACTAGGGGCATAGGAATATATTCCGGGGCCTGATCAACCTAGCCCCTCTGCTCAGGAGTGCAGGCTGCGGGAGTTTGTGCCCCTCCCCCGGCCTGAGATATAGCGGGAGCTATCGGAAATAGTCCAGCCTGAGCTAGAGTACTGAACATGCTCATGAACTGAGCTAAAGTCTCCTGCAAGGCTGGAGCAGCAATAGAGACCTCATGTGCCGGCTCTCTAGCTGGGGCTGCCATAGGCTCCTCTGTCGCTGCTCTCGCCGGTGCTCGGGCTGCACTGCGTGGTCATCCTCTACCCCGGCCCCAGCCTCTGGCGGATCTGGCAGGGGGCTCGGGTGCCTGGTCGTTGGTCCTCCCAGTACGGGTCCTCACCATCTGTGGGAAAGAATAGAATAGAATTTTAGAATTTTTTATGTCAATAACTCGCACGAGAAGGAAATCAAAGAAATATGATTGTTCTTAACAGTTACATAGCCTCCAAGAAGATAGATATGGACGTCTCCGCACCGATCCGTGAGACTCTAATAAACCGGCTTGTGACTTGTGACTCCTATGAACCTAGACGCTCTGATACCAACTTGTCACGACCCGATTTACCCTTCGAAAGGCATCGTGACGACACCTAGTCTCTATGACTAGGTAAGCCTAATTGCGGAAACGCATATTAAATAGGAGAAATAAAATAAAGACGAAATAAGTGAGTCTACAATGAAACATCGCCACTTGGCGCGTACAAAATACAACTTTCCCAAAAACCGGAATAGCACTTTAGTCACAAGCTCTGTCACAAAATAGCTCTATAAAACGTAAGCGAATTTACATGAAAAAAAATCTATCTAAATCTGGAGTAGAAGGTGACTCGAAGGACTCTACGGACGCGGCAGAATTACCTTTCGGTCTCCAGGAAGCTGCTGCTCGGACCCCTAGCCACGAAACTGAGCACTGGTACCTGGATCTGCACATGAAAATATGTGCAGTAAAGGGCATGAGTACACCACAAATTGGTACCTAGTAAGTGCCAAGCCTAACCCCAGTCGAGTAGTGACGAGGTCAGGTTAAGGCTCTACTGGATTTTCATAGAAAAAACAGTTTAAAAATTTGAACAGAAAGATATAATAAGTTGAGGCAAATCAGTAGAAACAATGAACTAAAAGAAAATCATAAAAGGGAGCCCTCGGCTCAGCACAGCATATATCACAATAACAAGTATGCAGTGTAGTACAGCGGGAAAGCTCCTGCATATCATCCGTAGTCCCAATTTAAATATGCAATGCAGTACAGGGGGAAAGCTCCCGGAATCTCGTCCGTAGTCCCAATTTAAATATGTTATGCATTACAGGGGGAAAGCTCCTGGAATCTCGTCCGTAGTCCCAATTTAAATATGCAATGCAGTACAGGGGGAAAGCTCCCGGAATCTCGTCCATAGTCCCAATTTAAATATGCAATGCAGTACAAATACCGGATACAATTTTTATTTAAAATAGTTCAGGAAAATCACAGGCAAAAATATGGATAATACTACCTAAACATAGTACACATAGTAATAACTAGGTAAAGTTCAAGTAAAACAGGCAGACATGCTATTTCCTAATCTAAACTACATAGTCAATACATGAGACAGTGAAATAGGAATGAAATGATTTAAGTCATGGAGGCAAAAATGGAGTCTTAGCAACAATGGCCCGTGTACGTACTCGTCATCTCACATACACGGCGCCCAAACAACATAAAGCAGTATTAAAATAGCCTAAGGGGAAGTCCCCAACACAAATTTTGTCAATCCACTTACTTCGACTGTGCTACTCAACTCAAACCACGTTGTTGCCACGAGTATCCGACTCCGAATGGCCCAAGTCTATTCAATTCTATTGCATAATGTAAATATCACTTTAAGGAATCAAAATAGCTAATAAGTTCGAGGCTAATACGCAAAATTAGGAAAATCGTCCAAAAAGTCCCACAGACCCACGTCTCGGAAACGAGTGAAAGTTACAAATTTAGAACACCCATTCACTCACGAACTCACTCGAACAAGAATAATCGAAAACCGACGTAAAAATCTTATGAAATTCTCAGATTTTCTAATTGGGGAAACTTCTTCCCATTTTCATGATTTTTCACCCAATTCATTGATTGCATGGAAGAATTTGCTCTAGCTAAATGATATACAAGTGAAATAAGGTTAGGAATTGTTACCTATGAAGCTTTTCCTCAAAACCCACTCCAAATCGCCTACACCCGAGCTCCAAATCATTTTTTTTAGAAGATACGAATTTCAAGCCCTCGAAATTGATATAAACTTCCCAGCGATTCCGCACATGCGCCCCTTGGACCGCACCTGCGGTCCTGCACCTGCGAAAACTCCATCGCAGGTGCGAAAACCCACTAAAAGGACTGGGGTTGCACCTGTGGTAACTGGGCCGCATCTGTGGCTCCGCACCTGCGGAACCCCAACCGCACCTACGAGACTGGTTGACCTTGGCCAAGCCCGCACCTGCAAGCCCCTCTTCAGTTGTTTCCAAGTTCCAAAAATCTCCCGTTTAGCATCTGAAACATCCCTGAGGTCCCCACGACCTCAACCAAACTTACCAACCAGTCCTAATACCTTATCCAAACTTAGTCGAGCTTGCAAAACGCATCACATAACACCAAAATCACCAATTATACATGGATTCAAGCCTAAGAACTTATGAAATTTCCATAATTTACAACCGATGCCGAAACACATCAAAACTAGTCCGAATGACCTTAAATTTTACGCACAGGTCACAAATGACACAACGGACCTACAGCCACTCTTGGAATTCCATTCCGAGCCCGATATCAAAATTTCACCTATCGGTCGAAAACGCCGAATTTCTAACTTTCGCCAATTCAAGCCTAAATCTACTACAGACCTCGAAAACACATTTCGGACACGCTCCTAACTTCGAAATCACCCAACGGAGCTAACGGAGTCGACGGAATCCTATTACGGACCCGTCTTCACATAGTTCCAACTACGGTCCGATTTCTAAAGCTTAAACTCACATATAAGGACTATGTGTCTAAAAACTCTCCGAATTTCACCACTCAACGTTCCGACAAGTCCCAAAAGCATAAATAGACATAGGAAAAGTAGTTATTAGGGGATCGGGGCGCTAACTCTCAAAATGACCTACCAGGTCGTTACAGATCTGCTATTGTGAATGAGGTTTTGAAAAAGTCAAGGTAAGCTTATTTATAGAGAATTCTTTTTTCCGGATAATCTTATTCAGATTAATCATTGTTAGTAATTTTTTATAGGAATATTTTTATGAGAAGTTTGAAAAGTTTTTTAAGATTGTCGACAAATAAAAGGAATGGATGATGGCAATGCAGATTTTGATTTGATGAACTATCGACAATATGATAGGATGAACGACTCGTTCGAACCTCTATCGGATATTAATGATGCTCATGATCCACTGCATAAAGTCGCAGATAAAATGTAACAGGTGAGGAAGCGGCTCCTGAAGGCGACGTTCAAGTATTCGAGGAAGTTCAACGTGTTGAACAACAAGTTGAAGAGGAATGTTCTAGTGTTGATAGAATGAGAAAAGTTGATGGATGTGATGAACAGTTATCAACTGAGAATGTAAGAAGAAAGAAAGGTGCAGATGATGAAGTTGTCGATACTGAAGAACATGCATTGACTTGTACTTTGGGTTGTGATATTGCAAAAGGCAATGTGTGTGGTGATGGATATCATGAACCTGTTGATACTGAAGAACAGACACTGAGTGATGTGGGTACTACTATTGGGAAAGGCAATCTGTTTGCGGACGCAATAGCTATTTGCCAAGAATTTTTAAGTGTAGAGACAAAGGAATTTTTCACTACAGGTATAAATATTTTCTATGTTATTATATATATATATATATATATATATAGTGGAAGTTGAAAATAGTGGTGCTTTAATTTATACAACTCAAAAACTCTCCGATGATGCTGCATTGCATGAAGATAGAGTCGAGAAAATACATCGGTAGAATACTCCAATGCTCATCGACGTTGTTGCACCATTGAATGAAGCTGGATCTTCTGACATCAACAAAGGTATACAGTCTGGAAAAAACGCAGCGGAAGACAAACGCCAAGGTATTCTATAGAACCCAACTTTATTACATTTGATCCAAGTATATATTTTCAGTGTGAAATTTCACATACTGTCTTTTCTTTTTTATGCTTTTTGATGATTATTCAGAAAGACTCAATGCAGCTGCAAAAGAAATTGGTGAGCTCATTCAGCTATATGAAAAAAGGAGAAATACATCTATTCACACATGTTGGCTCACAGACAGGTGTGAAGTGTATTTGTAGTATTTTTAAAATCTAGTCAGTATTATTTAGTTAATTTTTTTTGCATGAAGATATAGGTGTATCTTAAGGTAATGCAAGTGGATCCGTTGGAATGCAAACACCATCTGTATTGCAACACTTAGACTAGGTAGTTATTTGCTACAATTCAATCAAAAAGTGTTTTTTTGCCTAATGTGTGTTTTGTATCAGTTGTATTTATATATATATTTTCCTTGCTTTTTTCAGATCTCATCTGATGCATCAGAACTTCTTCCAAATCCTAATAGAAGGAAGATGTCCAGTTCTCCTAATGTTTTGAGTGACACCAGTGACATCCCCAACTTCAAGTTATGCTCATTTTCTTTGGGTAGTACAAAACAGACTGGTTTAGAAGGTAATTATGCGGATGTTGTTATTGGTGAAGAGAGACAAGAACATCGTGAACAACAGGGAGTTGGTCAAGTATCTGTCACCATGGCTGTGGATTTTTCCCCTGATGCTGAACAGTAGCAGATAGTTGTGACAGAACAGCAGGAAGAGCAAGCAAAAATAAAACCATCTAAAATAGGGAAAAGGATTCGTATTGTAACGACCTGGCTGATCGTTCCGTGAGATTAGCCTTGTTTTCCCCATTTCTGCTTCTTTTAGTGTTATTTAGCTCCTTTATGATTTCTGTCATTTTGACACTAAATTTTTCTTTAATTTCTATAGAAACTATTGAAAGGTACAATTTTCAAGGATTTTTACTGAAATCGGCTTTAGCCGTTATGAAATATTGTATCTACGACTTTGAAAGAAGAACTGTAATTGTTGTGGATGGATGACTTGTTTTATGTGTTTCGTATTTCTCAGACTTTATTTACTCTCATTACTACTGAGTTGGCTTACTCACATTACTCCCTGCACCTTGTGTGGAGATCCAAGTGCTAGGGCGGAGTGAGTTGTTTACCTGTCCCAAGGATCTCAGAGATTTTGCGAGGTAGCAGCACGCATCCGCAACCCTGTTTTCTCCTTCTTGTTTCTGTAGTATTTGCATCTCCTAGTCTTATCTTGTATTATAAATACTGTGTCAGACTTGTATATTTCCTTTAGATGCTCGTGACCAGTGATTCCGGGATTTTGGGTTGTATCTATTATTCGGCATATCTTAGTCTGTTTAAAAAAATGCTTAAACAAAACTTTTATGAATTATCGGTTTAGAAATGATATAAATGAAAGGTTCTTTATGTTTTGAATATTGATTTGGATGGCCTAGTATCACGATAGGCGCCATCACGGCTGGGGTAGTTTTGGGGTTGTGACACGTATGGAGAGTATCTGGTTGAAATCTCCTTACGTCATTTTTAAACAAAAGCGAAGGGAGCAAGATTGGAAAGTAGGAAAGACTACACGAAGGTGTCCCTTCCATTATGTTAATCAAGACAATGGATTGATGCAGAGATTTACAGACTGGTTGAAGATGGATGCCAATGAATATAATTCCAAGCCATTCAGATTTGCTGGAATAGATATTCCAAAGTCATTCTTTACTGAGATTTTGGAGCTTACCTCTGATCTTTTGGATGAAGTAAGTTATTAAGTTTGTTTTTTGAATTGATTTTCAACTGTATTTCCCAAAATTTCAGCTTATGTTTGTTTTAAAATTTTTGTATTGTAATTTGGCAAACTTCAGGTTTATGTATGCTAAAACTGTTGAACTTGTTTAGCTTATTTGTTAAAACTTCAGACTATATATGCTGAAGTTTTTGCCATTCAGTCTCTAGTTTTCGTCTGAAGTTTTTTTTCTAAACTTTAAATCAAACATGCTGAAGTTTTTTAGGTTATTTCCTAACACTTCATACTAAATATGCTTAAGTTTTTGTCATGCAGTTTGTAGTTTTGTAATGCGTTTTTTCTAAACTTCATGCTTATGCATGCTGAAGTTTTTTATTTCATTAGCTAAACTTATTTTTTACTATGAATTATATTTTGCTTAATTTCACATATTTTCTTTTGTTGTTATTCATTTGCAACATATTGAAGTGGGCGTATATTTCTTGCGCAAAAAATATTGCTATCATCTTCCAAGTATCCAAAATCAAGATGTGCGGTAACAAATTTAATTTTTTATCAGTATATGACTAAGTTGGCTAGTGCTCATCCTTCAGATGAACAGAAGAAGAAAATTAGAATAAGGAAGTAAAAGAGAATGGAAGAGAAAAAAAAATGGAAGGGAAAAAGAGAAAATCAAAGAGAACGCGGACTGTCAAAAAATTGGAAGGTGAGGATTATGAGAAGAAGAAGTGGAGATTGAGGATCTTACCGAGTTTACCTGGTTTATTGAAGAATCAATTGCTGAAAAGGTGTCCAACTACATAAAAGGCATTGAACTTTCATGTGGTATCACATGGGCATCTATCGAAAAAGTATTCTTTCCATTTCGACTTAAGCTAAGGGCGGGCCAAACATCTACGCACTATTTTCTTGGAATTCTGCACTTTAAAAAAAACTATATATGTGTATGATTACATGAGCAATACACTATATGAGCGTGCGGTTGAACATGTCCAAGATTATGCCCGGTTGATCCCACACTGTCTTAAATGCTTGAACTTTGGCACACACAATAAAATTTATGGGGAAAATCCTGTGGAAAAATTTGCGATTAAGTAGAAGAACACACCCCTACAGGATAACAAGTACATGTTTGGCATATGTTTACCATGCATCTTATGTTTATCACTTTTTTGTGTTAACTATTCTTCAATTTTTTTCATGTTCTTTTTATAGTGTTGATTGTGGTATATTTACTCTTAAGTTCCTTGAGATGCGGTTGAAGCAAGAAGATGTCTTCAAATTCAATCAAAGTGGTGCGTTGACATTTAGGAGAGAATTGGCTGCAAATCTTTGAGTTCATGGAAAGTGGAACAAAGATAGCGGTTATGAAACTTCAGAATAGTAACTAGGACAAGACTATGGAGAATATGAAGACATTCTATGTGAATTTTTTCGATAGAGAATAACTTGTAAATGAAAAATAATTTTTTTCTTTTTTGTTATTTTTTGAAGGATGTAAATAAAAATAAAATTGGATTTGTGAATATACATTAATTTTTGTGAATTATGTGATGTCTGTCTTTTAAATTTTTGTTCTATTCGCATTAATTACTCTTTAGTTGTCTTGGATTGTATCAAATACTTTTGTCTCTTTTATCATGAACTTAAGTACATTTTTGTGAAACTTCAGCATGCTAAGCTTCAGCATGAACTAAATAACTTCTGCTTGTTTAGGCTAAAGTTTCGGATAAAACTCATAACAAAAGTACTGACTGTAGGACAAAACTTCATTATGTTTTGGTATGAAGTTTTAGCAAATGAACTCAATAACTTCAGCATTCACTAGCTATATTAGTATGAAGTTTTAGTTTCAATGTGAAATAACTTCAAGCTATATTAGCATGAAGTTTTACCTTCTGTATGTTTAGTGTGAAGTGTTAGGAAATGAACAAAAAAACTTCAGCATCTTTCGTTTGAAGCTTTAGCACATGAACTAAATAACTTCAGCATTTTTATTCTGGAATTTTTATGGAAAAGTGATTGCTAACTGTCACGACCCCAAATCACAACTGGCCGTGATGGTGCCTATCGTGATACTAGGCTAGCCAATTTACTGAAAATAATGAAATGATTTTTCCATTTAATACATCAAATATCCGAATTTTCATAATAATTCTGTTTCTTAAGCATTTCAAAAACAATAAAAATGATTAGAACATCTAAGCACAGTCCCAACATTTGGAGTCAACTGTCATGAACATCTAAGAGATGATACAGTCTAATACAAATCCTCTACTACAACAAGTCCGGGAAGTAAAGTACAAATGATAGAGTAGGAAGAAGAAAGAGTAGGTTGTGGACGCCGAGCAGCTACCTCACAATCTCTGAACAATGCTCCAAATGGGGTAGCTCAACTATCGTTTTTCCCCGGTACCTGAATCTGCACACAAGGTGTAGGGAGTAACGTGAGTACGCCAACTCAGTAAGTAAGCAAAGTATCTAAAAATATGAGTGCAGTGACGAGCATTTAAACTTTATAATTTCATAAAATAAGTACCAGTCAAGGTAATAGATCAAGTCAAGAGTCCACATTTACAAAAGATTTTACAAAACTCCAGTTTGCCCTTTTTAAACTTGTAAGAATCATTAGTCAACATTTATCAAAGAGGCTCAGTGTAAAGAATAGTGAAAACAGTAGTTTCATAAAAATATCCGCCACTCGGTCACAGTGTCGCTCACAAATAAAGCCTCTCGGGCAAGCCTCTTAGTCACTCGTGACTCTACTCTCATAAATCAATGCTCACACTCAGCACTCTCAGTCATTAGGTACCCTATAACAACTGTTGTGGCGTGCAGACCGATCCAATACGTATATATATATATATATATATA